>PITA01001693.1:22143-185586 GCA_004023965.1 Spilogale gracilis | reverse complement strand
TACCACCTTACACCAGTCAGAATGGCCAAAATTAACAAGTCAGGAAACAACAAGTGTTGGAGAGGCTGCGGAGAAAGGGGAACCCTCTTACACTGTTGGTGGGAATGTAAACTGGTGCAGCCGCTTTGGAAAACAGTGTGGAGATTCCTTAAAAAATTAAAAATAGAGCTACCCTATGACCCTGCAATTGCACTACTGGACATTTACCCCAAAGATACAGATGTAGTGAAAAAAAGGGCCACATGTATCCCAATGTTCATCGCAGCAATGGCCACAATCGCCAAACTGTGGAAAGAGCCAAGGTGCCCATCAACAGATGAATGGATAAAGAAGATGTGGTACATATACACAATGAAATACTATGCCTCCATCAGAAAGGATGAATATCCAACTTTTGTAGCAATATGGACTGGACTGGAAGAGATTATGCTGAGTGAAATAAGCCAAGTAGAGAAAGTCAAGTATCGCATGGTTTCACTTACTTGCGGTGCATGAGGGGTAACCTGGAGAACAGTGGGAGAAGGAAAGTAAATGGGAACTAGGGTAATCCAGGGAGAGAAACAAAACAACAGAGACTTTGGACACAGAAACAAACTGAGGGACTTGGAGGGAGAGGGGTGGGGGAATGGGAGAGCCTGGTGGTGGGAACTGGGGACACCTAGAGCGTGGAGCACTGGGTGTGGGGGGAATGGGGAATGAGTCTTGGAACACTGGAAAAAAAATTTTAAGTAACAATAAAAAAAAAAAAAGAATTCAGCTGTTTTTGCCACCTCAATTAACCCAAATTCAGCAATACTTAGGATCAGCCAGTAGAAGGGGAGGCTGTAGGAATTAGGCTGATGGGAAAAAAAGAAAAAACCCAAACACCTTAATTCTTTTTCCATGTTATGCCTGTGTACCATCTATAACCATTTATTTTCATGAAAAAAAAATCCCTAACCAGTGTCCCCTTTGGAAACACATAGAGAAATGGTCAGCAGTCACTACACGTGACACAGAATAATCGCAGTCCAGTGTGTGGGGGAATAGGGCACCCCTAGCAAGACAATAGAGGTCTGAGGAGATGCTGCCCCATGCATGGCAGGGAGAATCCCACCCTTCCTCTCATGAGTAGAAGTGGGGAGGGTCGAGGCAGAATATTGGAGACTCTTCAGTGCAAGAGGACAATTGGTCAAAGAGCTGCTTAAGACCCCTTAATTTTGGAGAAGGGTGTTTCTCCAACTCCTGATGCTGCCCCTGACTCTTTGCAATTGCCCAAAGCAGCAAGGGGCCTGAGGACACCTGGCTGTCTCTAGATAAGACGTAGGCTGTGTAGACCAAACCGTAGATATAGCCATCCTCCTTGACCCAGCTCCTGCTTTGCCTGGCTTTGATGCTGTCATCTTAGCTACTGACCCCTCAGCCCTAGAAGTACCCTTCTCCACTTCATCCCTCAAACGAACTCCTATGTAATCCTCAGAACCCAAGGTCCCGGACAACAACCTGGCTGAGTCTGTGGAGCCGTGCTCTAAGGCAGGAGGCAGAATGTGCTGCATTTCCTTAATTTATGTGCCTGTCATTTACCAAATATTGCTTGAGTATGCTAACCATTTGCATTTACTATGTTTGCTTACTTTCTGTTTCTGTCACCTTCACTGTCTCCTTCTTCTCCTTTTCCTCCTCCTCCTCTCCCTCCTCCCCATCCTCCTCCCTCCTCTTCCTCTTAACTTTCTGTATGCTTGGTGTTTAGCATATGAGTCCTCTGTGGCATGGGGCACTGCCCTTCCTTCCCAGGGCTAGCTAATTCTAGAGTGACAATTTCCCTGGGAAGACAATTACTTTTTTTTTTTAAGATTTATTTATTTATTTTAGAAGGAGAGGGAGCACCAGCAAGAGGAGGGGCAGGGGGACAGGGAGAGAAGCAGACTCCCCAGTGCTGAGTGTAGAACCAGAGGTAGGCTCTACTAGATCCCAGGAGCCCAAGATCATGACCTGAGCTGATACCAAGAGTCAGAGGCTTAACTAAATGGGCCACCCAGGTGTCTGGGAGAGCGCCTTTCATATGCAAACCAACTGATCCAAAACCCAATAGCCCCCAGTCTACCTTGGTTTCTGGTCTTTCCAGAGCTCCTACACTGGGGGCAAATACTATGCTTCCCTAACCCCTCCAGGACCAGATACCAGACAACTCTGGGTACTCCTGTAACCCAGAACCCATTGAACTTATTCCTAATAGCCAATCCTAAACTGGCTCACCTTACTTACCCTGCCTTGCGGGTTCCTTCCTGTGAAAACCACAATAAAGTCTCCTGCCCAGGTTCTTCGCCCACCTTCTCAAGGCCGCCAATGCAGGTCTTCCCCACGTGCCTTGGAAGGACAGCCTGCTCTCTCCTCTTGGGAACTGTGAGCGACAAACTATCCCTTCAGTAGCGATGGCCTCCTGATCTGTCCCCTGGTGATCCCTGAATACTAACAAGACCTAGGCTTTGACACAGCACTGCTTTCTGCATTGAATAGAACACAAGCTTGCGTTAGTGCTCAAGGGAGAAGCTTTCTTGTTCTTTGTTAAAGGAACTATATTTGAGACTTGAGTAAGTATTCTTTGTTCTGATTTCCAGTGGAAAGTTATGGAAAAAGAGCAGGACTGCTCTTCAAGCAGTTTCACCCATCCAGAGGGGAGTGGCTGGAAGAAGGTGGAGCCTCCCACGTTCGGGAATAGCCCCTGCTGTCAGAGACAGAGTCAGAGCTGTAAGGGTTGCCTGGAGGAATTTTCCTAAATTCTAATGAGAGAGAAGAACAGAATGCAGACAATTGTCTGTAATAGGACCTGACTGGTAGAGATCAGTGACAGAAATGATCTGTCTACAGGCATAGATGTCTGCGTGTCTATACACAATTATATGAGTATAAAGAAGAAGATGAACGTTCGCAAGCTCTGTTTTGAATATGAGTTAATGTGGCCAGGTGGGCTGTTGTGAGGGAGCTAGAAGGGGGGCAGAGGAAAGCCAAAAGAAAAATAGAGGAGGGGAGATGATCGCACTTACAATCTCATGTTCACATATTGAAGCTTAAATATTTCTATTAAATTATATATGTGTGTGCATATACATGTAAGTACACTTTTTAAAGTCCTATAATTTTGTGACTCAGTTTTTTTAGCAGAACTATGTTTGTTCTGATACCATTTTTCTGTGACTTCAACCTGAGATTTAAATTTAAAGGCGGGGGGGGGGGGAGAGGCTTTTGCTTGCCATCCGCCTGTTGAGCTCAGGTGAGTGAATCCGCTGGGGTTCCCTGTCCTGCATCGTCGGGGCAGAGGTGGGAGGACTTGGACCATCACGCCTCCGTGAACATTTCTGATTTGCAACACCGGCACCAGGGAGCCAGTCTCTGCAGACAGAATGAAGCGCTTCCGTCCCTCTGCTCGCTGCCCACCGCACACTCACCAGCTCATTGCCCTGTGGTCAGCGGGGCCAGACAAAAGCAAGCTCTTTTCTCACAGTGCGAGGGCCTCCCGCCCTGCCAACGTAGCCCCTTCGGCTGGGTGTTACTCAGCTGTGAGTCTAAATATGGCACAAGGCAGTTTGATGGAAATCATTTCCAGTAAAAGAGGATGTTTCTTCAGCAGTTTTCAAGTTGGCGCTGACTCAAGCATCCTCGAGGGAGCCCATTTAACTGGTCATTAGGGAGCCAGCAAAAAGGCATTGAGGAATTCTGTAACAAGATGCACATCCTGTGTGGGAGATCTCCTGGGACCCTCTGACCATTGGCTCCCTGTGCCTGTGCTGAGGTTTTATTGATGCCGCTGAAAGGACGTTCGCGGCCGCTAATCTGTTATGTGAGGAGTAGCTGGGGGGGTGGGGAGGTGAGACCCGGCACCCAAACACTAATGAAATGTTCCGTGTTGTTTAACAGCCCATCACCTCCTCCTCAGAGGCGAAGAGGTGAATCGAGGGGACCCCGAAAGGAGAGATGAAATTTTAGGCTGAGTTTTTTAGGCAAAATATTTATGTTACCCTAAAGGCAACAAACACCCTTATTTACAAATGTGAAGTTTTGAGAATCAGAATAGAAACAATGGTGACTTTCTTCACATGGACCATAGGGCAAAAAATAGTTTACTTGAGGGTCTGTCCTGCTATGGAAAAATGTCACAAATCCTCAAGGGTGACACATGCAGACTGACAAATGGAGCTGCTGAGGATGGTAAGGAGACCAGTGACCTCAATTCTAATAGAACTTTCGAGATCCAGGTCTCGACCACCCATGGTGGGTCCGGAAAAGAAGGGGTTAAATTTTAAAAATGAAGCATAGGTTCGTAGTGTCTTTAGAGCCTGAACTCTATTCCATTAAGCTTCATTCCTGTTCTCAATCATTCCTTTTTTTCAACACTATTGATGTAGATCTGGAGGGAAACATTTTAAATGAGTTGAATGGCAAGAATGAGAAAACATATTTTAAAAAATGGAAGATACGCTGAAAATGTATTGTTTTTAAAGGACCAGAGCAAAACCACAGCTCCTTAACTAAGGGGCAATGCCACTAACCACAGCAGCAAAGTTCTCAGTGAATTTGTGAATGTGTGTTGTCAAGAAATGTGTCCTGGGCATGAACTGAGGGGTCAGAACCTTGTATGTATTTATTTTTTAAGTCTGGAAATCTCTTCCTAGGAAATGCGTATTTATAAAGTTTAGTAGTATGTTTTTTTTTTTTCCCCTAAGAGTCATTTGAAATATTTCTCTTTAAAACAGAACTATTTTTAGGTGCAACCAATTGCTGTTGGCAGGGAAAGTGCTGCCGTGTTCATCTTTCGGCCAGTTGTTCCTTTCACACTTTACTCTTTAGACTGTGTTTTGGTTTTAAATGGATGGACTTTTATCCTTAGAATAACTCTTGATGTCTCTCTCATGGGAAGCCAAGGTCAGGGCTCCTTGTAATTACTGCTTTCTGCATATGGTCTTGCATCCCCTAGAGATGTGGTGACCTGTGAGAAGATTTGCATGGAGGAGGGAAAGTCTGGCAAATCCATCCTATTCACAGGCAATCTGTTTCTAGAGACCAAGCCCCCAAATTACAATGGTGGCTTCAATGAGGACCTCTCTTGGAATCCTGGGAATCCGCTCTCCATGGCCTCGCCAGGGCCATAGCTGGGCGCCATGGGTTGAGGGGTCTGGTTGCTTCTATGTCAGTGATGGTGCTGGGTGTGGCATTCCATGGGAACGTCACTTTATATGGTGATTCCCATGGACAAGGTGGCAAGGCTGGCAGGAGACAGACATGACCAAATGAGGCTGGACTTGACTTTGACACACTAGAGGTTTATAGTAAACAGAGTAGGGAAGAGGCAAGTTCTGTTCCTTTATGCTGGCACTTCTGTGAATCGGGAATAAAACATTGGAAGCTTATAAGCAGGAGCTGTCTGGTTAAAATTTTTAGCTTCCCTAAGGTGTTAACTATGTAGTGTTAAAATACTGGGTAGAAAATATGTAAGTTTAGTCTGTCATCTGAATACATGATTTTTGAACTCTCCACTCAAATGTTTTGGAATAATGGCAGCATAGGACATGGTCCAGTGCCCCCTTGATGTCATTTGCTCCCTCCTCCTCCTTTCTTCTTCTCCTCCTTCCCCTTCTCCCCTCTTCTTCTCCTCCCTCCCTCCTCCTTCCCTCCTCGTCTCTTTTCTCTCTCTTACTCTCTCTCAATCTGTCTCTATCTCTCTCTTGCTTGCTCACTCTCCTTTTAGGAAGACAGATCAGAAAATGGGTCTGCATGGATGACCCTTTGGCCCACTCCAGCAGTGGACCTGCATAATCAGCGATGCCGGTGGGGTGGTCACTGTGCTGGCACCTGCTGGCCCAGGCACGGAGGGTCCAGCCGTGGACACACTAGATGGGCTCTTGCTCTTGCATGATGGGCACTCCAGTGAGGGTCACTCTTATGGGGTTCAACACATGAAAGATGCTTAGGATGAGGCGGTGTCAAGGAAATATCACAGACTTTAAAGATAGTCCACCACTGGCTTTCAAAAAATATCAAAATCATTGCTAAAGAATTTTATTTTTTGCTTTTGATACGATCAGACTCTGCCAAATTGATGCTTTGTCCTGTTGCTTCATCACCGCAGGGTGATCTATCCCTGACTTGGGCGGATATGGTACAGATTGCTAATTTCCTCGGGATTACATAACTACAATGAAGAGGTCCAGAAGACAGATGTGTACAGTCTGGACTGTGCTCCTAAAAAACGTGTTAAGACCAAGTATCCTGCATATTTGGCTTTGGCATGAGAGAAAAAGATCCCCTCTGGGGTGTGTTGTAAGTACCTCTATTTCTATTTCAAAGCTAGAGGTAGCTGTTCTAGCATCTGATGAGAAAAAACACAAAACCATCATTTGAAAGAACCAGTATGAATATATGATATGATATGACATAACATAATGCTACTGTGTGCACTTTTAAACTACTACTATTAGCACATCACACAAAACATTGACCTCATACTGTGTGGTTCAGAATGCACTCAATTCTCGAGGGATGCCTGGATGGCTCAGTCAGTTGAGCATTTGACTGTTGGTTTCGGCTCAGGATATGATCTCGGTGGTGAGATCAAGCCCTGCCTAGGGCTCTGCCCTCAGCAGGGAGTCTGCTTGAGGTTCTATCCCCCTTCCCCAGCACCTCCACCTGTTTGCATGCACTTGCTTTCTAAAATAAATTAAATAAAATCTTTTAAAAATGCACTCAAGTCTTTAGTTTTTTGAGAAAATGCTCATTCTTCCTGTTTGCCCATTAATTTGTGATGTGATGCTCATGCTTTGTAGCTAACATTGCTCCACATAACTCAGCAGCAGGGGTATTGAGGATGAGATTGGTGAGAGTAATGGAAGCATCTAAAACAGAAGGAGGAATTCCAAGTCCTACAAAAGCTAGGGTATGAGAAAGATAGCAGCATGTTGGGCCTGGGACTTGTATGGAAGCTGGAGGATTTGGAATCACCTTTGCTTCCTAGATAAGCATCCTCCTTAACTCTCTCTGCTGCACGTACTGACTTTGTAGGGCCCTAGTTAAACACAGGTAGTAGGATACTGAAAATAGCCCGGAGCATGGAAATAATGCAAGATGGTGATGATCATCAGTAGAAGTAAAATTATACAAAAAAATAGAAAGTATGACTCACTCGTTTGGGGCCACACTCTCTAAGCTATCTGTATCCACTCACACTGCATGAATTCTGGCTCAGAAGCCAGGATGATGGAGCACTAATTTATTCCCAAACCCAAATCTTTCCACAGAATCTATCTGCTTCAGTGATGCGATTTCTGGCGATACTTGTCTAAAACACTGGAATTAGCCGTAAAAGAAAAACTAGATCTTGAGTCTCACCATGGAAACCAATGAACTGCCTATGTCTCACAAATGTACCCAGGAGACACAGGGTGGCCCAGTCAGTTAGATGTCTGACTCTTGATTTTGACTCAAGTCATGATTTTGGGGTTGGGAGCTCAAGGCCTGTGTCAGGCTCTGCATTGGGCATGGAGTCTGCTTAAGATTCTCCCTCTCTCCATCTTCCCCCACCCTCCATTATCTCTCTCTCTCTAAAAAGAACCAAAAAAAAAAAAACCAAAAAGAAAAAAACCAACAACACAAAACCCCAAATCTTCAAAAAAAACCCCCAATGCACCCAGAGCAGAGGTCCTGTGATGAGCATAGCATTATTCCATACAAGGGACCAAAAAAAAAAAAAAAAAGTGCCAAAGCACCAAGCTAGTCTTACTGACTAGAAAAATAAAATGGCCACATATAGTGCTTGAGGATGTCTCCAATGAGCACCAAACATATTCTCTATATAGAAATTATTGGCCCAATTGTATAAGCACACAATTCCTCCCTCCTTCCTCCCCCCCTTCCTTCCTTCCTTCCTTCCTTCCTTCCTTCCTTCCTTCCTTCCTTCCTTCCATCCTTTCTTCCTTCCCTGCTATTCTTTCCTCTACAGAGTTCTCTAAAAAGCCACTCACAAACATAGGAAGGAAAGCTGATGAGCTTAAATGCCGATCTCTCAGAGGTGTTGCTAACCTGTACTGAGAACCCCAGCCTCCCAGTGTTCTTTGCACCTGGAGGCACTTGTGAGGGGGACACTAGGCTTAGCATTTTCTAGGGGGTAAGAGGAGCCATCAGAGCAGCCGGCATCGCCAGATGACACAGAGACACCACTGGCACCTGTTCGAGCCTCTTAACGGTCTCTCCTTGGTACCCGACTGTGGAACTTGTGACAGTTATGTGAGTGAGGTCCCGCCTTCCCTAGGAGAGAGTGGAACTGTGGCAAGTTGCACAGACAGAGTTTAAACCCTTAGCTGTGTGTACATCTAGGTTTGCAGGGCTCATTTACACCCTTTGGTAAGAAATCAAGGTGTTGGTGAAGCCAGTACAGAAGTCATATGAGACTGGCCTGGCTCCCCTCTCACCATTTTTTTATTTTGCAGGTTCTATGTCTCTTCTAAATATAAGATTTTATGCTTTCCACTAAGTCTTTAAAAATCCCAGGAAATGTGCATTCGCTGCAAGTTACTAACTCAGTGACTGAAGGGTTAATTGCTCACAGGATATGGCATAAGTGAAAAAAAAAAGCTTAAAAGCCTGTATTTTCTCTCCACATCTGCATGTGTGATGGGAAATACATTTATTTTGTGGTAAGAAAGGGCATTTGGCCTTTCAGATATTTTCTAATATTTGACTTCCTTTTTGATCTGTAACTTTTTTGGCAGTGTGCTGAATTTCCAAATATTTGGAGATTTTCTAGATGTCTGGGTGCAATTGCTTTCTAACTTCGCCCTTCATCAGTAGAGTAATATGCTCTTATAAGTTTATTGATCTATCTTGGTGACTATTTCACATGTACCTGAAAGAATGTCTATTCTGAAGTTTCATCCTTATTATGGTGGTCAGATGATAGATTGTTGGATGATGTCATTCAAAACTCCCCGACACTGGTCCCCCCCCCCTTTTTTGGTCTAATTCTTCACTTCCTGAGAGAGGATTATTAAATATTCACCTAAGACTATGGATTTCTGTCTCTCTTTCTCTCAAATTCTGTCAAATTTTGCTGAAAAATCACAGGCTATGGTCACAAACGCTGATCTGGAAGACCAGAGAGGAGAATGACCCATCTGTCAAGGACAGATGACAAAGGACCTGGTTGTGAGTCAGATTAGGGGAGTCAAAGCGTCAGAGAACACCAGGCAAAGTCCAGAAACAGAAGGGTGCAGTGGCTGAGTGAAAAGGCAGAGGGACCCCTCGGGGGGCACATACACAGAGCTGCTGGCCGACGTCTTTGCAGCTGGGAACTGGACTGGTCGCCAAGCTGGAGTCGGTGGGAAGATGAGGCCCAGTGCTCAATCCTCTCCCTCCCACGGGCCGCTGAGAGTGCCAGAGTGCAAGGGCTCTGGAATGTTCTAGCTGCGGTGGGAAGCCAGGCTGAGATAGGAACCGTTTCTATAAATTGACTTTGATATTTCATCAGAAAGGCCCCGAATCTCCAATCTCTAGTTATGATTTTTCCCGTCCATACCCAAGTTTGGATATACAGTTCTGTATAATTTTTCTTAGAAATTAACTTGTGTAAGCCCCAACCACGCTCAAAGCTTGGGTTCGGCCCCTCCCTCTGGCACCACCTACCTGGGCAACTTAGACAAGTTGTTGGGCTCTCTGGTCTAAGTCCTCTCAATAGTACCAGGCTGATAATAGTACCTACTTCATAGGCTTTGAGAGTCTTAATTCAATGAGTTCCTATGTACAAAACCATGGACAACAGTGCTCGGTGCACAGTAACACTGAGTCAAGTGTTAATTAAATAAAAATAAACAAAAGAAACATGGGTATAAGCTTTGAAGCAGCCAGACTGGGCTTCTAGCTCTGACCCCTGTGCCTTGGGGCTCAATGTTCGCATCTGGAAAACAGTGATACGATTTTCAGACTCTTAAACTTCTGAGCATCTGGTAAATTTCCACAGTCTGACTCACCTCCAGGCCACTTCTTGTAGCTCTTGAATTAGCTACTTCTCCATGGGCCCTGAGTGGAAAGTTTTGTTGCAAGTAAGTATGTTGCAAAATTATCACATTTTGCATTTCAAGCAATATCTGGATCTTTAAAAAAGGTATACTTAGGCATCTTTTTGGACATGAATTCTGAAAGATTGGCTATATTTTGTTCTTTCTTACTATTAACTTGGTTTGGAGTTAATTTTTAAAAAACTAATGATGTGCTGTACGGACTAACATAACCCCCCCAAAATACATAAATAAAACAAAATAAAATAAAATAAAATAAAATAAAATAAAATAAAATAAAATAAAATAAAATAAAATAAAATAAAATAAAATAATATTTGAATCAGGGCTCCTGGGTGGTTCAGTTGGTTGAGTTTCTGCTTTCGGCTCAGGTCATGGTCTCCGGGTGCAGGGACTGAGCCCCATGTCAGACTTTCTGCTCAGCACAGAGTCTGCTTGTCCCTCTTCCTCTCCCTCTGTGCACTCTCTCTCTCTCTCAAATAAATAAATAAAAATCTCTAAAAAATATTTTCCTTGATTGTAAGTGAAATAAATAAATATATATATATGCATAGGCATAGATAATATGCAAATATACCAATATATATTGCCAAATATATACACACATATTTATTCTCTCTGTATATGCACACGTGTGTGTATTTTATGGAATTTTGACTAACTTAGACATCTCAACGTTTTGGGACTGGCTTGGGTGTCTTAGTTTTCATGAGCATGGCATCCAATTTTAAAACCGTTTCTAAAGCTGAGGATGCTGTAGGTAATACAAGCATCAATCCTAATGATCATTTGTTCTGTTCCATGTTCTAGTGCCATCTTTACAGACTTCCATTTTTTGAAAATCCCCCCTGGGCCTGAGGCGCCATGTGTACCTGGAGACATTTTGGGCAGGCAATGACGCAAACCACGTGAGTATCAAGTATGTTCTGCCTTTCATGCTGATGTACTCTGACCCTTCAAACGGCTAATGGTACTTTAATATGTCAGCCGAAGGTGCCACTCAACAGACTTGAAGATTGTTTTTATTTTGCTATAAAGGTGAAGCATTTAAAGCATGAAGGATTTGACGGGCAGGCTTTTAGTTTATTATCGATGACAGATTTGTTCGGTCACAAAGTGTCTTTATGGAACCAAAACCAAGAACACCACTTACTGAACAGCAACAGCATATTCTGTATAAAACATTTGTATAGTACAGAACATCGAAACTCTTAGCTGAGTATTACAAGCACATTTAAAATGATAGAATATGATTAGTCTGTGCACCAACACACACGACTTGGATTCATGTGACATTTACATGGGCCTCAGTGTTCTGCTCTGAAAAATCACCTCCTTAAACAGTGTTGCCATAGGGATGCCTGGGTGGCTCAGCTGGTTAAGCATCTGCCTTCAGCTCAGGCCATAATCCCAGGGTCCTGGGGATCAAGTCTCACATGGGGCTCCTTGCTCAGTGGGGAGCCTGCTTCTCCTTCTCCGTCTGCCGCTCCCCGTGCTTGTGCGCTCTCTCTCTCTCTCTGTGACAAATAAATAAACTAAAAAAAAAAAAAAATCTCAGAAAAACCAAAAACAGTGTTGTGTGATTGCGGATGATGTTTTAGTTTGCACCCTCCAGAGGAAAGTCAGGAGCACTCAAAGCATTGGAGGTGCAGAACTTGAGAATCCCTGGAAATGATTTAAGTCCACCTCTTACAAGCTAGAAAAGCCAACCTCAGTAACTGAAATATGTAGCACTTTATAGAGTCAACAACCAGTTTGGCCTATTTGATTCCTTTTTCTTATTATTAATTTTTATTTTTTCCATAACCCAGCCACTGTATCCCTCCCCACGCCACCCCCCAGCAGCCCTCAGTTTGTTTCCTGAGATTTGCCCTATTTGATTCTTGAACAATAACACTAGGAGAGAGTCTTTACGGTCCCATCTTACAAATGACACACTTGAGGTTCCAGAATGTACCAGTGTTGGAGCTAAAACCCTCATCTAGACCGGCAGACTCCAAATCGGGAGCTCTTCATGCTAAGCTGCAACGAGGGTCATGAGTTGTCAGAGGAGTGATTTCCATGTCTGCCATATGGTTTATCTCTCACAATGTCTCATCAGGGAGTCCTAGACATTTGCTATCCTTCAGAGCTTTGAGGACCCGAATAACAAATGCCGTGCAATCGCCAACTGATGAGTATCTTCCTAACCCCCAACACACGATGTTATAATCTTGATGTAACGAGATGTTCCCAGACTGATTTCTCTGTGTCAGATGGAAAATAGTTATAAACAGATGTTGGCTGCTTGGGCTTGGACCAGGAGTTTTCTCGTGTTGTATCTGCTGGGATGCTCAAAGAGAGTGAAATGCCCTAGGACTTTAGACATGATCCAAGTAGCCTGTGGAGCCAAATAGAGGGGCTCATGGGGCGAAGGGTGTGGCAAGACCCCCAGACGGTGCCTTGGAGGAGAGGGAATTTGGCAGCACTGAGATAAGTTTAAGGACATTTTGCTTCCTGTGGCATTTACACAGGCCTCACGGCTCTTACCTGAAAGCTGACCTCCTTACACAGAGATGATGTTTTAGTTTGCACCTGCCAGAGGAAGGTTATGGATGAAAATGTAAAGCATTTCAGGCATTAGCATGCGAGACCTCTGGATGTGCACATAGTTATATTACTCTCTGCACGTTTGTGTGTATTAGTGTTCACGATTGGACATGAAGTGAGATCTGAAAATAAGAACTGAACAGCCCAGCCCTGTGTACACATCTGGTGTTACAGAGCTTGCCAATGACATTACACACTAATATAGAGACTGAAGAGCAGGGGTGAAGCTAACATTTTTTGAGTAGCTACTATGCAACAGGCACTTTATATACATTGAATCCTGATGACAACTCAATGAGAAAAGTTACTTTCACAGAGATTTCACAGGTGAGGAAATAGTTCGGAGAGCTTAAGGAATGTGCAGCTGTTAAATGGCAAAGCTAGGGGCATCTGGGTGGCTCAGTCATTAAGCGTCTGCCTTCAGCTCAGGACATGGTCCCAGGGTCCTGGGATCGAGCCCCGCATCAGGCTCCCTTTCTCAATGAGGAGCCTGCTTCTTCTCTCTCTCCCTCTGCCTGCTTCTCCCTCTGTTTGTGCTCTCTCTCTGTCAAATAAGCAAATAAAATATTTTTTAAAAATTAAAAAAAATAGCAAAGCTATTATACCATAAGTTGACTTAAATGAAAGTCCATGTCGCCGAGATACTGCATGCCACATTTCCCTCAGTAGATTTCTAGGCTGTCTGTCCCTGAGAGGGAGGTTCCTTTTCTTGACAGGAGCTCACCCTTCATCAATGGTTTTAGAAAAAACAGCAATTTAGGGAAAGGTACAAGTTTGCACATGGATTTAGATATGACCATATCTTAAAACAACCTGGCCAAATGTGTAAAGCAGTGATTTCTGGATATCAGTTCAAAGTACTTTTTAGAAAGGGCTTCTGTACCCCTGAAAGCTTCCAAAAATTTCCCCCAACACAAAATAAGAAGTGACTTATTGCACCTCAGAGAAAATTGCTTTTCAGTCACGCCTATCTTTAAAAATAGCATCTTATGAGAAGAGGCACAGTTTTTAGTATAAAATATTAAAGTCAGTTCATTTTTCACTGGATTACATTTTAAGGGTTTCTGATAAAGAATCCGTGGTTTTCATACTAGGATTCTTGTTTAATGTAGTCATCATCAATTTTTCTCACTTGAAAAGTTTTTAATGGGAAGTGTTGATCAGGTTGTAGAAAGTTGATAAGATACCAGGGGAGAAGAGGAATTTGTGAGAAAATAAAGTGGGTATATGTTATTGATTTTTTTCGCTGTAAGAAAATTCTTGGTGGGAGGAAAAAGCCCTGGTTGATAACAGCATTTTTTTTAACACTTTAAGTCTGGGTTATAAAAATGAAGTTTAGGAAATAAGAGCTCTGAGGGGGAGTATGTGGAGTTCATGAACATCAGTGTAGGCTCATCCCTGGTTAAAAAAAACGTATATCTTAGTGAGTGATGATGATCTTGAGGAAGGTTCTGTATGGGGATGGGGTAGATGGGAAATTGATGTACCTTCTCAATTTTGTCATAAGCCTAAACCGGCTCTAAAAACAGTTTTTAAAAAGGAGTTTGTGAAATAGATGTTTATTATTTGCTTCCCTCCAACTGAGGGCTACTCTGGAAAGATGGGCCGTTTCTCCTGACTGTTCCTTAGCTCATCGTGATGCTTTTCAGAGCTAGGATGAGGGCATCTGCCTTATACGCTGGGTGAATGATGGTCTCTATTTTCAGAGACATGTACTAAATTGCTGTGTGGCTGCAAGGAAATGGACTTATTTCTTTAAACAATTTTAAAATATGAATAACCATTAAGCAATAATAAAGTCATTACCTTTGAATTAGAAAATTAGGGAAGCATGTTTGGTTCCAACGTTATTCACACAAAGCTTGGAAAAGTCAGTGACTTATAGTATATGTTCTGATCAACTCCTTAATGTTTGCTGGAGGAAATAAAGGATCCCTCACATCATAGACAGAGGTCCTTACAGCAGGTGATACACATTCATTTATTCTTCTCACACATCATTATCATATGCCTATCATATGCCTCATGAAGCACCGTTCTAGGCTTTGTGAATCGAGTGGAAAACCTAATGAATGATGTCCCTGCCTCTTCAGGGGACATTTTTGCAAAGAACTCACAGTTAAATTTGAATTTCAGACAAACAACACATAATACTGTAATATAAGTACATCCTGTGAGCTATTTTATCCCATATTTTATCTGGCAACCCTAATCCTGAAGGAACCCATAGGAGACACTCTTTAAAGGTCAAGAGGAACATTTATGCTGCAGGAAGAGGAGGGAAGCTGTGCAAAGGTCCCATGGGGCAAGATGGGATCTTTGTTTATGGGGATGCAGTGTGGCCAGTGATCAGTAACTGGGGGCGCTGGAGACAGATTGTTTAGGCCTAAATTCTCTCCCCACTGCTTACTTGCCATGTTACCCCTGCATCAAATCACACAATCTCTTTCCCGCAGTTTACACTTTGAAAATTGGGAATAATAATTGGGGTCCCTGGGTGACTCAGTTGGCTGAGTGTCTGACTCTTGATCTCAACTCAAGTCATGATCTCAGGGTCATGAGATCGAGCCCCATGTTGGACTCTGTGCTTAGCAAGGAGTCTGCCAGAGATTTTCTCTCTCCTTCTTCCTCTGCTCCTCCCCATGTTTGGGTGCTCTCTCTGTCTCCCTAAAATAAATAAATAACTCTTAAAAAATAGTACTTATATCACAGAGTCATTGGGAAGATTAATATAGTTAATACCCATAAACAGAATGTACCATCTAAGTATTTGCTATTGTTACAATTTTTTGATGGCTATAGGCAACTCACCATGAAGCATTGCCCTTGCACATCAGGGGTATATTCAGTATGAATTGATCCACACCCATCAAACTTCCTCTTTGCTTCCAAAAGAAATCTCTGGCAATGAGGTGTCTAATCCATTTTGAGTTTATCTTTGTGTATGGTATAACAGAATGGTTGAGTTTCATTCTTCTGTATATAGATGTCCAATTTCCCCAGCTGCATTTATTGAAGAGACTGTCATTTTTCCACTAGGTATTTTTTCCTGCTTTGTTGATGATTATTTGACCATAGAGTTGAGGGTCCATATCTGGGCTCTCTACTCTGTTCTGTGTCTGTTTTTGTGCCAGTACCATGCTGTCTTGGTGATCGCAGCTTTGTAATAAAGTTTGAGATCAGGCAGCGTGATGTCCCCAGCTTTGTTTTTATTTTTCAGCATTTCCTTGGTGATTTGGGGTCTTTTCTGGTTCTGCACAAATTTTAGGATTATTATTCCAGCACTTTGAAAAATGCCAATGGTATTTTGATCGGAATGGGATTGAATGTATAGATTGCCCTCGGCAGTATAGACATTTTAACAATGTTTATTCTACCAATCCATGAATATGGAATGTTTTTCCATTTTTTGGTGCTTCTTCAATTTCTTTCATGAGTGTTCTGTAATTCCTCAAGTATAGATCCTTTACCTCTTTGGTTAGGTTTATCCCAAGGTATCTTATGGTTTTTGATGCTATTGTAAATGGAATTGATTCTCTAATTCCCCTTTCTACAGTTCCATTGTTAGTGTATAAGAAAGCAACTGACTTCTGTGCATTGATTTTGAATCCTGTTACATTACTGAATTGCTGTATAAGTTCTAGTAATTTTGGGGTGGAGTCTTTTGGGTTTTCCACATAAAGTATAATGTCATCTGCTGTCAAAATCCAAGAGGAGAACAGAGGCAGTAACCTCTTTGACACTGGCCAACAACAACTTCTTTCAAGACATGTCTCCAAAGGCAAGGGAAATAAAATGAAGATGAACTTTTGGTACTTCATCAAGATAAAAACTTCTTCACATCAAAAGAAAGAGTCAACAAAACAAAGAGGCAATCTATGGAATGGGAGAGGATATTCACAAATGACACTACAGACAAAGTACTGATATCCAAGATCTATAAAGAACTTCTCAAACTCAACACCCAAAAAACAGATAACCAAGTCAAAAAATGGGCAGAAGACATGAACAGATACTTCTCCAATGAATCATACAAAGGGATAAAAGAAACACGAAAAAATGTTCCTTATTCTTAGCCATCAGAAAAATTCAAATCAAAACCACACTGAGATACCACCTTACACCAGTTAGAATGGCAAACATTAATAAGGTAAGAAACAACAAATGTTAGAGAGGATGTGTAGAAAGGGGACCCCTCTTACACTGATGGTGGGAATGCAAGTTGGTGCGGTCACTATGGAACATAGTGTGGAGATTCCTGAAAAAATTAAAAATAGAGCTACCCTATGACCCTGCAATTGCACTACTGGGTATTTACTGCAAAGATACAGATGTAGCACAAAGAAGGGCCATATGTATCCCAATGTTCATAGCAGCAATGTCCACAATCGCCAAACTAAGAGCTGAGATGCCCTTCAACAGACAAATAGATAAAGAAGATGTGGTCCATGTGTACAATGGACTATAACTCAGAAAGATGAACACCCAACTTTTGCATTAATGTAGATGGGATGAGAGGAGATTATACCTAGTGAAATAAGTCAAGCAGAGAAAGTCAATTATATGGTTTCACTTACTTGTGGAATATAAAGAATAACATGGAGGACATGAGGAGAAGGAAAGGAAAAATGAAGGGGAAGAAATCGGAGGGTGAGGTGAACCATGAGAGACCGTGACTCTGAGAAACAAACTGAGGGTTTTAGAGGGGAGGAACATGTGGGGATGGTGAGCCTGGTGGTGCGTATTAAGGAGGACATGGAGAATTGGGCGTTATAGGTAAATAATGAATCTTGGAACACTACCTCAAAAACTAATGATGTATCATATGGTGACTAACATAATACAATTTTTTAATATGACAATATTAAGCCCATTGTTCCTTTCACAAAACAAAATGTATAGGTACCCCACTGGCAACCATATCTAGGGTGCCATGCTGAGCATGTATTTTGAGAGGACTATCTGAAATTTTTCATAACTATTGTCAGAGCTCCTGGCTTCTTTTAGCAGTTCCAGAATGGATCATGTCACTTAACAAGGGAACCTGCTAAAGCTTCTTTCTTTGTAACTGGTCCTAATATTCTGTAGTCACTTCCAGTGCAGAGGTTTCACAAATTTTTTTTACAGTACTATATGAAACAACCCTTTGTTGATACACAAATAATAATGTTACATGATGTGGCACCTATAGCAAGGGTTTTTGTTTGTTTGTTTTAGATTTTATTTATCCATTTGAGAGAGAGAAAGAGAGAGAATGCACAAGCTGGGGGTGGGGTGGGGGAGGAGAGGCAGAGAGAGAAGCAGACTCACTGTTGAGCAGGGAGCATGACATTGGACTTGATCCCAGGACTTTGAGATCATGACCCGAGCCAAAGGCAGATGCCCAACTGCCAGAGCCACCTAAGTGCTCTCAGACAGTGTCAACCCAAATGTGGAAGAATCTCTTGTTATTGCAACTCAGCACTTCCTTCTGGACGTCGGTGTGGCCAGGGCCAGACAGGCCCCATTCATTGCAGTGGCATGACCTCCGTGCTCAGAGAGCCACGGAGGGAGGACATGGATAGTGGAGATACCATGTTTTACAGAAGTCATAGAGGGCATTGGCTTCCACCCTTCTGTGCCAAGCACACCAAGTCATAGTGCCAACAGCACCATGGCACAGGAGGATAGGGTGACAGAGAGAGAGTGTGGGCTTTAATTTCTCACTAGCTGGTTGAAATCATCCTCTTCTCCATCATGCCATACCTCAGTTCCCTCAACTGCAACATGGGGATAAGACTCTCATAGAGTTCTTGTGAAGGTCACATGAGTTCATATATGTAAAATGGCTTTTTCTACTATGCCAGATACATAGTAAATCCCATATAACATATACACATACACTGAGCACTCAATGTAAAGTAAAACCATTATTATTATTTTGCTGGTGTTTCATCGACCTTGCACCCCAAAGTTCCCAGATGTTGCCCAGACATGATGAGGATTCTTGCCCTGTGAATGCACTGGGATATGCTTACTGCCATGGCTAAATGAATTTTCACACATCTAAGCACTAGCTTTATTAATATAGTTGTTGTTATTACTGTTTTATGTAGCAGACCTAATGACACAGGCTAATTTTTAATCAACAAATCTGATCTTTGTTTTCAAATATTGTGGGGCCCTTCAAAAGAACTCTCACTGCACCACAAAGTTTTGGAAACTATTTACTTGCCTGTGGACTCAGGGCCCATCTTGTGGATTCGTGATTCTTTTGGTGCCAAGACCGATAAATTAATTGAATGAGCCAATGGGGAGTTATTACCCTGAGTCAAAAGCCTGAGTTAAAAGGTGAACTTCAGAATACTAGAACTGATTTTAGAATTACAGAATTGCCTCTAAAGCGACTCTAAAAAATGATGTTAAAGACTATTTCTTTTGCGCAATGGTTGTAATTTTGGAATACAGTTTCTTTGACCACTTTGAATGGAGAACAATTACTAACATCCTTGAACTTGACACTGATATTTTTGGTCCCAATGGACTAGCTGTATCCTAACATATCAGTGTGCCCAGGGATCTTGCTAGAAATGAAGACTCACAGGTCCCATTCCAGACCCGCTGCATCAGAATTTATATTTTAACAAGATCCCCAAGTAATTTGCATACGTATTAAGGCTTGAGAGGTTCTATTTTACAGTCTGTCTACAATAGTGTCATGCCACCTTCAGTCCCAATCCTTACCTGTAAAGGTTTGTGGTCACTACACTCATTATAAGGTAATGTAGTTCTTAACTGCCCACACTAATGACAGTGGGATCTTTTGGCGCACATACTGTTGGCCCATGTAGCTGGAATTTTAACTGGCTCCTCTGGTGTTTATCTTGTATAACTTGTAACACCAAATAGAGCTGACCACAGAGGTTACCACTTCACCACTATGAAAAGCCACTATCGGAATGTCCTAGTTAAAGCAAATTGTTGGTATTGATAACAGCCTTTGGGGTTTGGTGATGGCTGCTGGGTCATAAATGTCCTGCTGGCTTGGGCCAAACCTCAACTAAATGAGAACATTGCTGCTCACTATTACCATGTCTGTGGGTACTTTTCAGTTTAGCTCATCATACAAAACAATTCTACCAAGAAAAGGCCTCAGCTCATCCACCCAAAACTCATTTCAGTGAAAGTATTTCTCCATGGAAGGAGGGTGGAGAATGTGTCATTGTTGGTATTAACTAATCGAGGTACAAACCATTCTTTGCTCAGTGGCACTGCCACAAAATATTTGGAGACCTGCCTCCACCCACAAACTACTTAATGGGAAAAATGTCGTTTGCTGCCAACCCGCTGTCTGATTCTGAGCTTTTATGACTGCATTTCTCTGAATGGTAATCTGGGTCTAAATGTGGACCTTGTTCTCTCCTCTGCTGTTTTTACTCTTCCCAACCAAAACACCCATGAGGCTAGAACCCTCAAGCTCTTGAAACTGGTGTGTCTATTTTGATTGAACAGCCTGCATTGTCCTCATTGCACTCTGTGGATGTTTCTGTTTGGTTCTTAGAAGATGTCTGAGCCTGGTCTCTGAGCTTTGGAATGGCTCTTTGCCACCCTGGGAGTGAATTTTTGCCTTTCTTGCTGACATTTTAAGTAGACCACTGGGTGTGGGCTGCTATTCTATTTCCCAACATGCTTGGTGCAATTACACTAAAATATTACAAAGCCTGTTTGTGGAAAGGGTGAGGGTTTTGGCCCCAGAGCCCAAACCTCTCCACAGGACAATGTGAGACAGAGCGTGAACAAAGGTGCCGGCCTATTGGAGGGATTGTGGGAAGGTCCTTGGAGGTCTAAAGAGCCCAATCAATTCCTGTCAGTGCCTGGAGAGCTCCCTGAGTTTCCAGGACTTGGTTCTCCTGAGGAGATCCATGCCATATGGACAGAGTTTCCCAGAAAGTGATGGCAGGAGAGGTTGACTTTTTATTTCACTGCAATGCTTTGGCAAAATTCTCATCCATGATGACTTTTTCTTGTTTTGCCACCATGATATTCAGCTGTGGCTGCATTTTACAGTGGCTTGTTGTTAGTATACATATATTCCTCCCCCCACCCCCCTATCTGAGTCTATGGCTGAAAGCTGAATATAACTATAAGATGTGAACATAGCTGACCTGGACGATGAGCCTCTGCTCACATCCTTCAAAGAGTACTGGCCTGGGGCCAAGGTGGAAGTGTTACATTGTTGATTAGGATAATGTGTCCTAGACACTAGTTTCTATGCTAGTTGAGTCCATTCTAGTGCCATATTCTGAATGAGGAAAGGAAAATTAAAGATACAGTGTGAAAGCCATGATATCCATGATTATCAAAAAATGTGTTTCTGGAAAGAGTTTTCAAGAACCGTATCTGTGGCCCTTTGCACTGTTTCCTTCCCAGCGTGTTGTCACTCCAGGATAACTGGTTTTGAGCAAGCCTGGTTGCTTTGGAAGGGAGAGGAAATTTGAGTCACATGGTGAAATTTCATCTGAGGGATTAAAGAATTCTGGAGGGGGATGGAAATGACCACCATCAAAGGGAGGTCAGGCTTCTAGGTAATAAGGAAATATCTGTAGAGGTGGGTGGAGACACCAAGAGAAGAAAATAATTTGGTTCCAAATTAAAAGGACAACTGGCTAAAAGGTAAATTCAAACTTCACCAAGATACCATTTCCCAACCGTGGGATTGGTCAACATTAAAAAGTACTGAGGGCACGTATTGCAGGGAGCACTGGGTGTGGGACATAAACAATGAATCTTGGAACACTGAAAAAATAAAATAATAAAAAAAAAGTTTGACAACAGACTCCTGCTTGTGAAGCTGTGGTGCAAGCCTCACTTTGTATGAGGCTGGAGGGAATGCAACACAACACTCAAAGAGGACTTGCGGATGTGCCCTTTGCGACAGCAATACTCTATCAGGTAAGCTATTGTAATACACTGGCAAGATGGGAAGGGCTGTTTGCACTAGACTCATCGCTGAAGCATGGTTTGTAAAAGCAAAAGAAACAACCCAGATGCCCATCAGTAGGTTGGCTGGTCAAATACACCGTAGCACATCCACACAACACGGCAGCTATACAACGAAACTTAGGGTGAGGAAGAACACGGTTAGTACTTTGTGTAAGAAAGGAGGAGAAATACCAACAGATGTTCACACACACTTTTTTTGAAAGAACCAATAGAATAAGATGGGAAAAAAATAGGAGGGACAAGAATGGACACTACACCTTCTGAACAGGTCTTGTTATATAGATCTGACTTTGGAACCAAGTGAGCATTTAGGTAACTGAACAATACACAGCACAAATAGAATTTAAGAAATTGAGACACCATGAAACAAATGATTCTAACTCTATGTCAAGTGAATAAAAAGAGAAAATAATGTAGGAGAAAATGGCTTCAAATGACAGCATAGAAATTTGATTGTAAACACTTTCTATGGGGATATACTCATTCTGAGGAATGAGTATTAAAACAGTTTTTAACTGAATTTTATGGTTTTATTTTTAGTAATAATATTGGTGTTGTTAATTAAGTTATATAGATATACATGTAGATATATTTCAGGGTAAATAAATAATGGTGACATTAGGAAATCAGATTTTTCAGAATAGAGATACAAAATAAAAACAGTAAATCAGTAAAAACTCTCAAATTTTCATTTGAATTAAAAGTATAATATAAAACCATTGTCTATTTTTTCTCTTTTTAGAAAATATATATTTCCTAGTCCCTTCAAAGTGGAATCTACCCATAGCTGAATGGATAATCAATGTGGTATCTCCATCCATTGAAATATTACCCTGTAACAAAAGGAATGAATGACCAGTCCACATGATGGCATGCATGAACTTAAAAAAACATTATATTGAGTGAAGGAAGTCAGGTACAAAAGGCTACATTCCATATGACTTAATTCATAGAATGTTGTAGAAGAAGCAAAACTTCAATGCAAAATGGATCACTGTTTGCCTGGGTTGCAGGGGGGAAGGACTGAATGCAAAGAGGCAGCAGGGAAGTTTCTGAGCCTGTAGAAGTGTATATTTTAGTAAGGGTGTGGGTTTCATGAGGGTATACACCAAACTTTAAAATGTGTATAATTGATGAAAATTATATCTTAATACGTCTGAGTTAAGCAATGAGAAGACAAGAAAACCTGAGGGATGGGGGACTGGGCTGGGAACTGTGTACAGCAGTCCTGAGCTCTTGCTACACATCCAGGAAGGGAACTTGCCCAGTATACAAGTAGGCAAGTAAGCAGAAAGTGGGGCCAAGAGTAACACGCACACCCTGTCTGCCATCAAAGGTCAGGTCTGGAGAGTTCTCCAATTGCTTAAGAATGAGCAATCAGGAAAAAAGCCACACAAAGCAACAAAAGTCCCATTAAAATATGCATAAATAAGAGAAATGGCACATCATGTTATAACACATCTCTGCAAAAGGTTTCCTGCTGGAATTAAAAGAAGATGTGAGAAAGGCATCTACTTAGTGCACAGGTGATGGGGAGACAAGGCCTCCTAAAACAGGATTGGGGCGCCTTGTGGGGAGAATGTGCTCTCATGCCATTTGGCAGGAGACACACATCAGAGCTTGTCTGGATAGGACTGGGAAGAGTTTGATGACGCATTAAGGAGGGTGCCCTTTTCTTTTGTAGGTTTTGGATTTTTTTTCTCTTTAAGCTCAGGGGACTAACGCAATCAGGCTGTTTTAGCTTCGTTTGTTTTAATTGATGGCATTTATCCTGGCTGTAGAAGGAAGGATCGCTCGGTTATGGGAAGGAAGGAGGCAAGCGGGGTTGTTGGGAGTTCTCTGGGTGACAGATGATACTGTCCCAAACTGAGACAGTGGTGGTGGGTACGGAAAAGACCAGATGGAGAAGCACCTGGGTGGCTCAGTCAGTTAAGCATCTGACTCTTGATTTCAGCTCAGGTCATGATCTCAGGGTCATGAGATTGAGCCCCGCTTTGGGCTCTGTGCTCAGTGTGGGGTTTGCTTCAGATTCACTCTCCCTCTAGCTCTCTCTGTGTCTCAAATAAATAAATAAAATCTTAAAAAAAAAAAAAAGACCAGATGGACTTGAAGGGAGTTCTTGACATGGCCGTGGAAACAACTACTGACCAATGTGTTCATGTTTGGGGCCAGATAGAATGGGAGGTGAGGGGAAGCAGGAAGAATGAGGAAGGCAATGGGTGAACACATGATGGGAATTAAGGTTTCTGGCATTGAGACTCAGGGCAAATGATGACTCAATCAACGGAGACCAGAATACAGAGGAGACACGGGCTTGAAAGGAAATAATGGGACCTGTTAGAGAAATTGGGCTTTGATTTGCCTGTGGGAATTCCAGGAGTCATAACCCGATTGTATTATGTTAGGCTTTTACTAGTAATTCTGTTTTGGGAGATATTACTAGACTTGTGTAAGTCTAAGTCTGCATGATCATGAGCTATTTTATAATAAGATTTCTGCACCTGTGCCAAAAAGTTCATTTTACTTTTTGACACTTCAAGGATCGTCTTGGTGTTACAGTGCTCCAGAAAGGGACTTAGCTTTTACATTTCTTAAATCTGCAAGTTTAAACTCTCAAATTCAGCTTTATGATTTAATCACTTCTAAAATGTATCAAGTGCTTTCCATATACAAGACACTGTGCAAAGTGCTATGAATATAGGAAAGTGTCTGAATTCTGTCTGTGTGTGTAGAAATTAGCCAGAAGAACCCATGGGGTACCCTGTTGGAAGAGAGCGATTTAGGCTGTGTGTCAAGCCTTAAGACTTGCCAGCAGTCCAGGGACTGAGTTTATGCTTCACACGGAGTCAGGAGGAGTCAGGAAGTGCCAGGTGAAGGATGCCTCAGCACTGAATGTTATCTACCACCAAGAGGATTTAGAACAGTAGGGATGACCCTCTGGAGTTCGTTGCCTGTTGACGAGTTTATTACCTAGACCCATAACTGTGAGTGTACCCCCCTTCTGCCCACCTGCCCAATTCATTCCACTGCTTTGCAAACAATCTGGGCTCCGTGTGCTGGAGACTTTGCAGCCATGGTAATGAAGTGACTGTTGAGGGAGTATCGTGCAGCTTTTATGAGACCGGAGTCCTCTCTTAATTGGGAGGTACTTATTCGGGAAATCTACTCCTTCAGGATGCGATCAGGGAACTGATTTAGCCCTAATGATATTTAATGGTAGTGGCTGGAATTTAATGGGGAAGATAATTTCATGTAATTGGGGGACCTTCAGGTGAGTTAATCCTCTTGAGTGGCACAGCATTTGGGGTGGTGTCTGAGTCAAATGTGTGTTTCCTGTCTGCATTTTCCCTCCTGCAGCTCTGATGAACACGAGCACATGGAGAACCGCAACCGTTGGCCACTGCGCTCTTCGTCGTGGGGTGAATCTCTTCCTAAGAGAGTGGCCCAGGGCAGGTGCTGTTTCCTAAGGGAGACATCACTCTGTTTTAGTCTCAGCCCAAGGTTTAGTCTAAAATTTCTCCTTTTGTTCCTTTTTTAAAAAAAAAAAAGCCAAAGGCCAGTTTACGTGAGTCATTCTTTAAATGGACCTGGCAGAGACCTTGAGACAGAGGTACGGAATGAACTGATTGAAATTGGGGTGGCCACCTCTAGATTAGAATGCTGCTGGTCTGTGATGCTGCTCTGGAAATATCATGGGAACATCACAGTAACATCACGGTGATGACATGATGTGACGAATCAAAGCTCCTTCTAGGGGCTTAAACATAGCTAAACTGTCATTTCAGAATTCCCTGGGGGGATCTAACGCCCTCTGTGTCAGGTAAGCTCAGTAACCACGCCTATTGACAGGTCGATATTTTTCACTGATGAAACACCCATAGCTGGGCCACGAAAGCTACTGTACAGAGGACTGGGCAGCAACTGGCTGGTCTTAATGTCCTTTCACAAGTTAAAGACCTGATAGGACACTGGAGGATGTTAATGTCACTACAAATAATGCCACGGATTGCTACTTGTCGTCATGTGGTTTTGGAGTTTCTTACTTCATGACATCATAACAGCAGAAATAAGTAAGACCAACTTGAAAATTTAGGTTTTTCTGGGGCATAATGAAGGCCACAGTGTTTCCCTGTGTTCCATACTGAAAGCATGCTGTGTTTTGATTCAAATGTTTTGAATTTCCATGGGAATCATCTAGTTTTGATAAATGTGGACACCTGCTGTCTCTGAGTGTCATAGGCTAAAAGTTTGTATGTCCCCCAAACTTCATACATGGAAACCTAGTCCCCAATGTGATGGCATTTGGACATGGGGCCTTTGGGGAGTGATCAGATCTTGGGGTGGAGTTTATGAATGCCATTAGTGCCCTTATAAAGGAGGCCCCAGAGAGCCTCCTCACCTTTCCTAGCATGTGGGGACACAGCAAGAAGACAACTTTCTGTGAACCTCACCAGACACTGAATCTGCCAGCACCTTGATCTTGAACTTTCCAGTCCCCAGAATTGTGAGAAACAAATGTCCTAGTTACAGTGTGCATGGCATTTTTGTTACAGCAGCCCGAACAGACCATAGCATTGAGATGATGATGATGATGAACGGTGATGGTGACAGTAGTGACTTATTGTATCATCTGCATGGGAGTGACAACATTTGGTTTAGCCAGTCTACCTGCCCTTAAATTTATTTATTTATTTATTTATTTATTTATTTATTTATTTATTTACTGTTTTTTTAATGATCTATTTTATTTTTTCAGTGTTCCAGAATTCACTGTTTATGCACCACGCCCAGTGCTCCATACAATACGTGCCTTAAATTTAAAGTCACTTCAGGGAGGCAAAAGCAAGTGCACCAATGTCATTGGCACAGATCCTCATAGACACCGGTGACTCACGGGTGGACTTTTACCCCCAAAGAGACATGACCTGTGAAGTGCTCTAGAGCACCCGCACTGTCTCCCACCCTCTACCCTGTGTGGTGGGATGACTCAGCTATAGTGACAGCAGAGATGCTCATATGAATCTAATCTGATGGTACTTTATGTCACGATGTTCTCTTCACATTAACAGGCTAACTCTACTATAGGTTCCCTAAGAATGGATCACAAACCAAGCATATTTTAATGGTAAGACAAGCTTCTGGAAAAGGTTTTTGAGTAAAAGTCAGTGTAAATGGATAGTATGCATGAGAATGTTCTGGAGCCTGAAAATAAGAGAAAGAGGGAGAAAAGGCAGGATGCAGGGCTTACCTGTGCATGATACCTAA
The DNA here is from genome assembly GCA_004023965.1 of Spilogale gracilis. Taxonomy (NCBI): domain Eukaryota; kingdom Metazoa; phylum Chordata; class Mammalia; order Carnivora; family Mephitidae; genus Spilogale; species Spilogale gracilis. Next base: position 158,710 of record PITA01001693.1, on the reverse strand, counting down.
CACTACCTTCTGCATGCCTGGAGCTGCACTGAGCATTTCATGTGCATTCTGCCACTTAGTCCCCACGACAACCTGATGACATGAGAACTGATCTTTACCTCCTGTTACAGATGAAGAAATGGAGGCACAATGATTTACTCAAGGTTATACTGTTATTAAATCATAGAATCTATAACCACTGCACTGCCCTGACTTTCCATTGGGAAAATGAGGAGTATTTGAAAGGAACTCAGGAGGAGGAGTGAAAAGACACAGCAGGGTGACCATGAGAAAGGTGACCTTACTGAAATGAAGCACATCAAGAAGAGAAGTAGAGAAACACCCACTAGAGAGAAGATGTAGGGTTGGAGACATGATGTAGAGAGAATGAGGTCCACAGAGAAAGGGATGGGGGCTATGTTGGAACACAGCTGGACAAGAAGGGAGTAGGATGGAGGAAGGCATGGCTGGGCAGGTAGTAGATGGAAAGAAATGGCCCAAAATGCCGTAATTTGGAATGAAAGAGCCATGATTCTATCCCAAGTGAGGGAAGAGTATGTGAAAATGCCCCCAGCAAAGGACTCATGTGGCAAGGCTTTCTGCTAATGCATCTCTGGGACCTGGGGAACAATTCTGAGATGTGCTTTGACCAGGATAGGACCTCCCAGGCCATCCCTCCTTTGGTGCTCAACGTACAGGTGGGGGTGGAGCCACTGGAATTAGATCCTTTCTGTTGTCACCTTCTATTCCTGCTTTAAATTTTGATTATTTTTACACTTTTTCTGTCACTTACATTTTGTCATTTCCTTCTGAATCTTATTGACCTCATGAAAACAAAACTAAATACAATGTCATGATAAATTCTCTGTAGAGTTTTGAGTATCTAACATTTCAACTTTTAAGACTTGCTACATTAGATTATAAGCATTTTTTAAAAGATTTTGTTTATTTATTTGAGAGAGAAAGAGCAAAAACATGAGAGAGTGACCAGAGAGGGGGTGGGGCAGAGGGAGAGGGAGAACCAGATACTCTGCTGAGCAGGGAGCCCCACATGGGGCTCAATTCTAGGACCCCGGGATCATGCCTTGAGCTTAAAGAAGATGCTTAACTGACTGAGCCACTCAGGCACCCCAGATTATAAGCATTTTTAGAAATAATGTTAAGTGACACTGAAAGGAAAATGGTACTTCCTTCCTATGGACATCCGGGGACACAGTTCAGTGCTGTCCACCAAGTCTGCCAGCTGGTGAGGTCTCCCATTGGGCTGCTATAAACTGGAACCACCATGGATGCCTTAAATTATCTTATTCCTTGGTCTTTGACTCTAGGGTGGGATTTGAGCTCTTCCATCCCTGATGTCCAGGTGAGAAAGCAGTGCATTTGGCTTCGTTAAGAGAGCAATGCTTGTCATTGGAGCATCTAAGACTGAAGCATTCTGCAGGAATTAATGCCTGGGTGGAAATGCAGTGGTGGCTTGTAGAATAACAGAGGGCATGCAATCCCCACTGGCCACCAAACACAGAAGAGCAAAAGTCTTCGCTCTTATAAACAGCACACAAATGCATGTTAGTACGCAGCAAAGAGGGTATAATTTGGGATCTATATCATATTTTTAAGAAGGGATATAAGTGAGGATATTTTTAAACCTTTTAATACTGTATTCAGGTAACTACCCATGGAGGAAGGTAGTTTGAACAAGTGTTCTGTAAGGGCGACAATATTCTGTGTGGATTACAGATGTGGTCATTCTGTTTAGCTCCAGAGACTCTCAAGCCCTGGGACACTCACGTTTCTGGCCTCTGCTTCCAGGTAGCTCTGGGATGTGACTTAATGGTGGATGTTAGACTGGTTTCTCTTGGAAAGCCCCCCAGTATGGGTGCTCATTCATGCACTGGCTAGGAATTGGAACTGACATGGGGGTGCTTCAGAGGCTTCCAGACTGACCTTGAGCCTATCAACCTACCGCAGAGGGATCAGAAAGGACCTAAACTTTCAGGCTAAACCCAGAATGATTTGGGTCTTTGGAAGGTCATTCAAATGAGAAGCAATCCCTTACTCTTAGAATTCCTGTTACTATCTCAAACAGAAACCAATATCTTGTTGTCTATCCCAGACAGTGGGCAAAGGGAAGAATACCCTTCAGACGACACTCCCTGTTTCCTGATAATGACTATGTATTAATATCAAGCTTAGGCAACGCAAACATAAAAATGATGACATCAACCCTAACAAGCCTTTCTTCAGCACATTCACAAATACTCTTGCCCTTTGGGAACTCTGTTTTGGTCACAGACCATGACCAAGAGATATATGAGGTACTCTGAAAGACACAAAGATGAATATATAACCCAGAAATTCAGCAATGACTGTAAGAAGCCACATAAATAGTCACCTCAAGTCATAGAACACCAAGGAATTTCATCAAGGGAAATAGCAAAATTGTACATGTCCACCTGTGTTTATTACAATGTTATTAATAATTAGCATACAATTGGACGAGACAAAAGCATTGGACAATAGGAAAATGGGGATGGTAAAATGATTTCCAGGCAAGTTCCTTGAAATGGAAATGAAGGGGTTTAGTAGACACATGGTCTTGAGCCCTATCTCTTGCCTTGTACTATCTGTGTCCCAAATGGGTGTATGCTGTTAGCAAGACTACGGGTTTTCAAAGTACTGAGCAGCCTTATTTCAAACATGGAGCAATTATTAATTATTATATAATTATAACCAAGTGTGATATGTTTAGTATGACAGGATTGAGGTTCACGTGACACAAACTTGTAAAAGGTCAAGAGGGTTTGGTGGGCAAAAATCAACTAAATAACAAGAAGACATATAAAAAGGGAAGTGTCAAAAGGTTTACAAATTGTGCAATCTGATACTGAGAGCTAGTCCCTCCTATCTGGTGTCAGAAACTGTAGGACAGAAGGCCTCATACCAGGCCACGTGGGAGGAGACTCCTGGGGCTGCTGTTTCCACCCCAAAGTTCTATCAGAGCCCTGACCCTGCTCTTCTGTGCCCCCTGTAGGGGGCTGGTGATGGTCAGCAGCCAGAGACTATCCAAGAAGGGCTCAGCCCTTTGCATCAACTGCCTGATTATCCTCTTAAAGGTCTACAAACACAGACATTTGAGAATCTTGCTATCTTCAGAGGCCTCTGTGCTGTATTTGGAATTTGCTTGACTTCAGGGAGATTCAGGGGAGAAAGCTGAATTACTCCCTGCCTAGATGGAATGTTCTTACACAGCAATCCTGGAGACTGTGTTGTGACATGAGAATTCTGAGAAGAGAAAGATAAACAGGCACATCAGAAAGTAAAAAGACACGTGGATGGTGGGTTTGGTGCTCATAACCAGTACATTTTGTGCAGATTTCTAAGAATGGAAAGTGGTTCTAGAGTGTTTATGTTGAGGTGTGCCTCCTTTCCTTTCTTTCCAAATTTCAGTTCTTGAATTACCTTATTTTTCTTAAATATGAAAGAAAGGGCAAGCTTCCCTTTCTCAATGAGCTTCTAGTCCAGGCCTATGTCTCACAATTTTTTTTTTTTTTTATTGTACCTCTGGGAAGTTTTTTACGCATTTTCATTGAACTATCTCGGCCCTGGTCTTACTCCATTTAGATGCTGTAATAAACATCCATAGACTGGATGGTTTATAGATGGCAGACATTTATTACTTGTAATCCTGGAGGCTGAAAGTCCAAGATCAAGGTTCCAGCATGGCTGGTGAGAGACATATTCCTAGTTCATAGATGGCTGTCTTCCGATTCTGTTCTCACATGGTGGAAGGGCCAGGGAGATCTCTGGGGTCTGTTTTATAAGGCACTAATCCCATTCATGGGGTCTCCACCCTCACGACCTCATCACCACCCAATGCCCCCCCCGCCAACTACCGCCTTTGAGGGTCAGGATTTCAACATATGAATTTTGGGTAGACACAAACATTCAGGCCATAGCATGGTTCCATGAAATGTTAATACCACATATATATTGTGTATGGGTTTATGTACTGTATGCATATCTGTGCTTTAGCTATAAAAAGGAAACTATGTTCTTACTCCCCACCCCCAACCACTGAAGAACCACTTCTTGCCTCCCTGAGAGTCTAGAAAGCAGAGTTCAGATGGAGGCTGAGACACAGGCACACCTGACAGGTAAGGTGATGCTTAGAGGTGAGCATCCTGGGGATAGAGGAACGGCCACAGGAGATCGCTGGAGAAGGGCAAGGAACAAACTCACTGGGTCAAGGTCAAAGTTTCAGTCTTCAGTTCAAACTTCAAATCTAGAACTCACCAAGAAGTATCAGTGGCTTTGATACATATCTTGTGCCAGAAGCAATCCTTTCACTAAAAAAAAAAGTTCATTCTCCATGAAGCATTAAAGATACCACAGGAGGGGCGCCTGGGTGGCTCAGTTGGTTAAGCGACTGTCTTCAGCTCAGGTCATGATGCCGGAGACCCGGGATCGAGCCCCACATTGGGCTCCCTGCTCGGCGGGAAGCCTGCTTCTCCCTCTCTCACTCCCCCTGCTTGTTTTCTCTCTCTGGCTGTGTTTCTCTCTGTCAAATAAATAAAATCTTAAAATAAAAAAGATACCACAGGAAACAACCAGCAAGGTGTTGATGCATCCTCTCCCCTGCACCCCGAGCCCGTGGATGTGATGACGGTACCCCAGGCCATGCATGTAGCCTCCGAGCTTTGATATCTAACAAGGGACTCTCCGCCGACAATAATTATTGACCTTTAATGTCTCGCTGCAGTATATCCAGACTAATTATGCCACACATTTGTGAGCTCTTTCATCCTTTCCTTTTTAGCCAGTTTGAAAATGAGGCCCCAAGGGTGTGAGCTGATCCACAAAAGATGAGGAAATATTAATCTTTCTTACTCTTCAAACACTTACTTCTTTTTCTAAGAAGGAGGATTATTGTCTTCTCATTTTTGCCGACGTTCTCTTTTCTGCCTGAGAACGGACAGGGTGTAATGGGAGTACTCAGTGAGATTTTTCAAGTCTTGTCTTGTGAGTGTTGACAGAATTTAACAAATTTATTACATGGAACCAACTCCTGTCAGGAGGGAAATCTAATTGGATGGCACTGGAATAGCATAGATGTAGTTCTGAATAATGAATGCATTGTATCTACATTTTTTAAGCAGTAAGAACCGTAGGATAGTTCGTGACATGTTTTTTTGTCTGGCTTTCCTTCTACTTCCTAGTGTTTTCAGAGAGTTTAGAGACGCTCTCTTCTGCTCCTAAACTATTTGCCAAACATAATCTCCCTTTTGCCAATCTAATGACACCACCTTGACGCTCTTCCTCTTTACCTGGGGAGACCATGTATTGAAAACCGGAACAAAATTTTTAATGTTTTAAATTAATTGGTCACAGAATTTCCTATTCTGATTCTATTTCCAGTACCAGTTTTTTTATTTTTTTCCTCAAGGTTGGATTTACCTGCTTTATCCAAATTGTGGGACACAGAAGTAGGAAATTAGCCATGTCCAAGCTAATGAGCAATCTCTCTAGCAGGGAAAGAACATGAACAAAATTCTTTCACTTTGGAGCCTGATCAAGATAAAATATGCAAGACTCTTTATAAACGGGCTTCATGTTATTTATTTATTTAGTGGGGAAGTGGGGTCCCCAAATTGAAGCTACGATGACTTTCATGACATCATTCAAAGCACAGCTTTGGAAACTCCCCTTGTCCCCTATAGTCAAGTAAAGATTGTATTAATTAAATCAAACAAAGATGGCGTTTTAGGCAGGCATTATATTACTGCTTATATTAGAGATTAAGGGTCCATAATATGTTTTGAAGTTTGTCTGTTTTTTTTTAAAGATTTTATTTATTTATTTGACAGAGAGAGAGATCACAGGTAGGCAGAGAGAGAGGGGGAAGCAGGCTCCCCGCTGAGCAGAGTGATGTGGGACTCGATCCCAGGACCCTGAGATCATGACCTGAGCCGAAGACAGAAGCTTAACCCTCTGAGCCACCCAGGCGCTCCTCTGTTTTTGATTTTGTATTTTTATCAATTAAGATGACAATTGGTTACAATTATTGGTGGAGGAGAATGATAGGAATGAGATGTGTCTAAATGCATGATTGGCATCCATTTTGGAGAAATCTGCCAGGAAGTGAGTAGATGACATGTTGGTGACTGTCTGGTGGGAGGGCTGGCTGGGCCCCAGTTAAGGTAGGTAAAGACTCCCAAGACTTGTAGAGGTAGTTGAGGGGGAAAACTGTGCTCACTAAGGGGTTTGTTAGATGCTTTGAATGCATTATATATGGACTATTCTTTGTGAAGTCATCATCTATAGAGAAAAAAGTCCAGATAATCTTCTGGTGTGAGATAGTGTTTAACCAAATCACATGTAAAAGTTCCTAAAATCCCATAGCCATGAAAAAAATATTTTGATCCATGGCAAGAACTGAGTTGGATGTCATCATGGTTGTCTTAAGTCTGGTGGCTCCATCATCATTAGGTCTTATCCTGGGAAAAGGTACAGATGAAGAGATCTTGTTGCTTCACACTGGGTATAACCCGTGAGGTCATGCCGACATTTGATACTTCTCGCTGTGAAGTCTTTTAATCTGGGGACCCTGCTGACTCACCTTGGGGACTTCAGAACTGGATAAGCCACCATGGTCCATGCATGCTGTGGAAGTGACAGCTTGAAAACCAGTATGAGACCTTACATTTCTTCTGTCCTTCCAGCCTGCTGTGAACTTCAGTGGTGTCTTGATTCTTCTATGCAGTTGTCTCTCCCACCGTTTCTTGTTTTTTTGTTTTTACCTGAAAATGTCATTGGCATTGTCTTCTGCATTTTCATTTCCATTGATAGTCAATATTTAAAAAATATGAATTCTTACTTATTTATAAAATTCCGACCGATGCAAAAGACTTGTCCTTGATAGGCTGAAAAATGCAAATAGTGAAACAGAACTTACTAGAAACTAGCCCTTCATACATTTATACACCAAACAAATTTATCAAGGACTTTGTATATGCCAGGTACTGTGAGTAGGCACAAATGTGGCCCTGTAGAATGTGACAAGGGAGACAATGTGACGTGAAAGACCACAAGAGTCACGTAGAATTAGAAGTGGCGTCTGTCAAGGTATGGGCCTGGTATAGCAGGAGACATGGGCTGGGTCAGGCGGTCAGGCGGTCAGGGACGACTCTCCCAAGAAGTGATAATTAAACCAATTCTAAGGGAAAGGGAAGGTTTCATGGGTGGAGGTTTGTTGGGACCGTAGTTGATGGCAGGTTAGCGGGGGGAAAAAGAAGGGGGTGGAGAGGAGAGGTGGGACCAGGATTTTCAGGCCCTTTTAGGTCTTCAGACCTTGGTCTTTATTCTTAGGACAACGAGAAGCCAGTTTTAAGAAGGGTCACTGGGAAGAGATCAGAGTTGCATACACGAAGATCATGCTGCCTACTGAGAGAACTGGCTGGAAGGAGGCCAAGGTGCACAGGTGTTGGGTGACACCAGAGATCTTGATGAGCAGCTGGGGGAGAGATGGCAGCAGCTTGGGCTGGTTGCAGAGGAAAGCTGACCAACATGGGAGGTGTTTATTAATTCTTTACTGGAATCAAATTCAGATAAGTTATTAGAAATGGGTTCTCCTCTTTCACATTTTGACTTACATGGACACATTCTAGAATTTATAGTTTAAGGTCTAAATATGTAAGCAGTGCGATGTTGTAGAAGATGCAGACTAGGAGTAACTAAGGTTTCTGACACCATTGGGCTGCATTTTACTTGTGTGACCCTGGGTAAGTCCTCTTAATCTATCTGGGCCTTGAGGTTTTTTTGTTTGTTTGTTTGTTTGTTTGTTTTTACCAGTAGAAGGAGGATTGGTCCCTTTCCAAGATCCCTTTCAAACATAATACCCTCAGACAGATTATGTGCTCTCTTTTTGCATTTTCTTATATTATTCAGATGACCTGATTTCTTTCCAAATGCGCTTTAATCCATGTCAGAGCTAAGGATTGGGCAGGTTTTCAATTTCTGAACTTTACGTTTCTAAAAAGTAACAATTTTGCCTGTGAGAACATTGAAAACAGAGCCCGAGTGGCCATTTGAGTCATACCTTACGTGATATGGTGAATTTCAACTTTCATTAGAAACAGGACAGAATTTCAGTTGACAATTTGAAACAAAGATACATTATATATTTATATGCATCAAAGGATATACACAAGAAGTCCATTGGGGCACTATTTGTAAATGTCAAAAAGTAGATAGTGGTGAAATGTATAAATAAAAACATGGAATACTAAACACAAATTAAAATAAATGAACCATTGTTACAAGAGTATTCCTGATAAAAGTTCTTGACAAAAACATTGAGCAAAGGAAGTCCACACAAAAGGGTAAATTCTGGAGAATGCCTTTTGTATGGAGTTGAAAGACAAGGAGAGCTCAGCAGTGGTGACAGACCAGGATAGTGATTACATCTAGGCGAGAGCAATAGTGCCAGGGAGGGGCTCAGTCCTGGGGTCCCCAAGCACATACTATCTCTTGATCCAGGTGGGAATTATGTATGATCACTTTGAGGAAATTCACTGAACCATAAGCTCATGATTTTTGCACTGCTCTGTGCATTTACTTCAATAAAACATTTCCTTTTTTTTTTTTAAGGTTTTATTTATTCACTTGAAAAAGAGAGAGAGAGGGAGAGAGCATGAGTCAGGGGGAATGGCAGAGGGAGAGGGAGAAGCAGATTCTCCACTGAGCAGGGAATCCGACTCAGGGCCCGATCCAGGCATACCGTGATCATGACCTGAGCTGAAGGCAGCTGCTTAAGGACTGGGTCACCCAAATGCCCCAATAAAACATTTTCTTAAAAAAATTGGAGGTGGAGGAGTCCATTCTTACCAATGCCTGGTAAAAATGGGAGTTCTCCCAATCAGAAATATGCTCATCAACTCAGCATACAGTTATAAATGAACCCTATCAGTGTGGCAAGCATTTTGTTAATAAAAGTATCTTGTTATTGCTTTACATTTTGTGCCATTTCCAACATATGTCAGATTTTCTAATCCATAACACATAAAGAATGTCTCTACTCACCTCAATGAACTAGGTACTTTCATACCAACACCAGCCCTCAAAAAGAGAAAAATACAAAATACATTTAGAGTATCAATATAGAGAAGACTGACATGATGAGTGTGGTACCAGTGCCATTATTCAATGAGGGCCAGAGGAGTGTGGCCTCAGTGGGGGAGACTGTCCAGATACAGAACTAGAGACTCATTTACCCAAATCACACGCCCCTACAAAGAGCCTCCCATTGCAGCCAAAGCCTGCAGCCCACCTCTCACCTCCATTATGTCTAATCTCTTCCCAGGGAGGCTTCAGAGAACTTTCTGTGTGTTGGGGTCATCACTCTGTTTCCCCTGGGTTCTCGTTTCTTTTCCCATGGTCATTCAAACACGACAAGCAACACCTTGCAAAATCAGACACCCAAGAGTCATTGCCACCATACTCATGGTTCTGCAGTTTCCAAACTTCAAGCCCCAACAGAGTTCACTAAAGAGAGATACAATGTCTCTCGAAAGTATTTGGGGGAACTCCCCAAAAGGGAGCACCGCGCAGGCCCAAGGCAGCCCAGTGAGGCTCATCAATGGCTGCCTTTGGAGTCGCTTCAGATCTTCTCACCTGCATGAGTACCTGGGTTCCATCTCCAGGGAGGTGGACCTCATTGGTTGGGGTATGGCCTAGGTATCAGGGGTTTTAAAAGCTCCAAGGTGATGCTCCTCTACAACTGGGAGTGGGAACCACACCTCTAACCAGTCTTCTCCTCGATTCCCCCAGTGCCGTGCTGAAGCCACTTGCTTCAGGGTGGGGTCCCCTCCCAGCCGCACCTGAGAACGTTGGGGCACATCTCTTCACAGCTTGGTCCCAGGACATCGCCTTGGTAGCCAGACTGGCCAAAGTGGAGAGTATCACTCCACAAATCCTACAAGTTAGCTCCACCACCTGAGAATTGGTTGTTACATATTTTTAAACAACTCCTTGGTTGCCTGACTGCTCCTTACTCTCACCTGATTTGGTGTGTATTAAGAAAGAAAAAGTGAACTTCATTTCTCCTTAGCAAAATTAAAGGTGCCCATGGAAAGATAGCAGGTACATAGAGTCTAAGTCTCAGCAGCTCCTCATCACCGACCTATGGGAGCAATTCAGCAAGCAGGGGAAGTTCACAAATTGTATTTTTAGATAGAATTAGAAATTGGGCAATGGGTTTCCCTGCCATAGAAATCTCAAAATAAGTCTTTTTAAATAGGCCTTCTCTCATTTCTTCTCTTCTCTCATGTCTTTCTGTAGTTTTTCTGCTTTTGTCTGAAAGATGTCAAAGAGGTGAATGGAGAACTGTTTGTAACATATGCAGTCTGCTTTCCTTATGCGCTGGACAAAGGAATTATGATCCTTTTGGTCGGGGGGAGGAGGAGGGTAGTCAGAGGGCATTCAGAGGTCATGCTGTCCAGGAGGTTGTATGCGTGTTCTGTGTGACCTCGGTTTTCCAGAGCTCCCCCTGTCCTTCCCCTCAGAGGGGGGCGCAGAGTCCCAGCAGGATGGTGGCAACAGAACAGAGTCTGTCCATTTCTCCAGATAGTCTCCAGGAGAATCCTGCACAGACTTGGAAGAGGTGGTTGGCCCATAGTCAGATCTCAAGTTGAACAGTTAGTTAGAGTAGGAAGCAAGAGCCCTCCATCACACCCATCATCACCAGCTCCGTCATTGCTAAATTCTCTATCTGACTGGCCTTGTAGCAAATATCTGCTTGAAATTCCATGCATTGTGTTGCTGTCTTGGTCAATGGGCTTTAGAACTCGAAATGATTTCCTTGGGATAGAATATATAATTGCTTTGAAAAAGCAGAATGTGAAGGAACATGGCAAAGGAAAATTAAGCAAACCAATAAGAAAGGCCACGAAACACGGTCTTAGCCCAAAGGCCTAGAAGGGATGACTTGAATCTCTAAGTTCCTCCATGGCTGTGATTAATAGTGATGGATCACCATGATGTGGGCTGTGTTCATTAACGTAAAGGAAAAGAAATAAGTCACATACCACGAATACTCCATCTATGAATGATTAAAATATTTCACAGCCATCTATCACTTTAAGCTCAAAAGCTCAAGTGTAGTTAAAAAATTAATTCTAAGTAAGAGTGAAAGGAGAGGTGGCCGGGGGAAGGAAAATGCTACCTCCTGCCTCCGGGTTTGGTTTCTGGGTGTTTCGCATGTCAGGCTGGTTTGATTCTTCAGTCCAGCCGCCTGGTTTAGCTGGGATTCAAAGGCACTTCTGCAGTAGAAACTCTGACAGGCTTTAATAAAGAGATATACAATGTCTCAGATGTACTGGAGGGAACTCTGATGCTTGTGGTTTTGTATATGGTTATGGTAAATAACTAACCCACTGATTGTTGTGGTCTGGCCTTTGCTGAGAGCAGGGGACCCCTGGAGACCCATCTAACCTACACCCCGTGCACCTACGGGACAGCCTAGCTTGGCAGGGCAAGCCTGCAGCCCACCTCCTCGCTGAGTGGTGCTTACTTTAACTCACAGGAAAAAGTGGCTTTTTCCCCCTTTGTTTGTGACGTTGACAAGCCAGAGGCAGCTGAGAACTTTCTACATGTTGGAGTTGTCACGATGCATTTCCCCTTTCCCCATGACTGATTTTTCAAGACGCCCTCTGTAAATGAGCCCACGTGGGAGGACGAGATGACTGCTGAGTCCTGAGCAGAGCTCACTGCCCTCCAGGGGGAGAGGCAGCCTTCACATCCTGACAAGAGGCGCTCAACCCTAACCGGAGAGCCAGAGCGGCAGGCACCATCTCTGCCCTTGCCTCAAATTAGAGCCTGAACACAGAAGGCTCTCTGCTTCCCTCCCTCTTTCCCTCTGAGTCTCTCTCTTTTGTCTCTGTCTCTCTCTGTCTCTCTATGTCTTACATTTATATATAAATATTTCTTTCTCCTCTTTTCAATGGGTTAGTCTCCTATCCTCCTAACCACTCCTCTGTGTAGAAGCACTTAAGAAGAAAGTGGCGGTTCAGACATCAGCATTCACAGAGAGGGAATTTGCAAGGCTGTAAGGAATGAACGTTTTGGAGCAAATGTGAAAGCTCAGGCTTTTGGTCCAGTGTTAACATAAAAAAAAAAAAAAAAAAAAAAAAAGGTTGGGGCTTAGAGCAAGTGGGAATGGGGACTCCTATGGCTCCCGTCCACCATGCCTGCCTAAAGGTCTGTGGCTCAAAAGTGAAAAGATTAGGCTTTTCTCATCACACCAAACCTGTTATCAAGTGAAATGTGGAGAAGGCGCTGGGACTATAATCTGCCCAACCCTCAGAAATGAGTAGTTGTTGAATTTTAAAAGTAAGAGAGGTGTTTTCCTTAGAGCCCTTGCCTGCATTTTTATGATCCTTCAAAAAACAGAGGTAGGTTGTTTTGATTTTAGGAAAGAATATAATGTCTCCAAAGGTTGCTTCCCATGAGTACCTCCCCTGTCCTCTGCCCAGTGCCCACTGAGAGAGATGCCTTTCCCGTCACAGTTGACTCGGGACACTTCTCTTTCTGACCAAGTGTTGCTCTGAAAAGCCATTGTGTCGTGTTACATTCTACTATTGGGTACCAGGTGGGAGAGTTAGGGACTGGAGGAAGGTTCTATAGAAACACAGGGCTTCTCCTCTAGTGCAGAACAGATACCTGTTCTTGGAGGCTTTTCGGTCTCCCATATTTCCACACATCCCCAGAGTGATATGTGTGGGCCTTTGGGTGATGACGTCACCATACCAACGCTGCTGGAAGACCTAGTTCTCTGCCACCTCTGCCCAAGGTCAAGAAGGTCCTGTCTCTGAAGACCAGGAACCACCCACCTCCACATTCTAGAACTATTTTCCCAGTTCCATCAATGCCACTTTATTTATTTATTTTTAGTTTTATTTTAAAAATTCAATTAATTAGCATACAGGGTAAAATTAGTTTCTGAGGTTTAATTTAGTGATTCATCACTTGCATATAACACCCAGCCCTCATCACATTATGTGCCCGCCTTAATGTCCATCACCTAGTTACCAATCCCCTCACTTCCCCCCCTCCAGCAGCCCTCAGTTTGTTTCCCAGAGTTGAGAGTCTCTTATGGTTAGCAATGACATTTTAAAAGAAACTTTTAAGAAAATATCCTCTGGACTCTGTGTGTGTGTGTGTGTGTGTGTGTGTGTGTGTGTGTGTGTGTGTGTATCTTCCAGGGCACACAGTTGGTTCTGTTGGTTGACAAGTCTAAGAGGAATAACACAGACCCTGCCAAGGAGTTCATGGAGAATCTTGTCTCTACACCAGTTCCAAACACTTAAAATTTCATTGTACCTCTCAGCTTCCCACAGACAGCCCCCATTCTTTTGTTTCCAGAACTGATCCCTACTTGGCCCTTTAGGTTTGTGGGGTAGAAATGCCCTTTGTTTGATGTTTGGTGACACCGGGACAAATCTGCTATTCCTTCAGCCTCCTGGCTCAGCAACCCAGCGGATGTCCCCAGCCTCTGCTCTCAAGGCCCCATTTGCTTTATTATATCTCATGCACCCCGGGTCCCAGCCTTAGAATTCAGAATTTGTGTCTTGGGATTATAAGCCTAGGATGGGATGCATTGGGTAAATCACACCCTTGGACCTAGACACTTTGTTCTTTACCACCTTCTTGTGAACCTTTCCCTTGTCTGCCTTCAGCTTTTAGAACACAGTACCCTTCTCCTTAATGTAAGCATCAATGCAATTTCCCAGAAAGGAAGATCATCTCCCTTCCCTACACCAATATTATAGGCATCCCTCTTTGGATGCAAACTTCAGGGTTTGGGATAATTTTTTCTCTCCATATTGAAAGTCTTTGAGCTGGAGATGTCATCGTTATCTCTTTTTAAAACACTACTTGTATTTGTTTGCAGCCATAACAAAGTACCACAAACTGGGGAACTCAAACAACAGAAATTAATTGTTTCATGGTGCTGGAGGGCAGACACCCGAGATCAAGGTATGATCAGGGCTGATTCCTTCTGAGGCTTCTCTTCCTGTCACATAGATGGCTGTCTTCTGGCTATGTCTTTACACGGTCGTCCCTCTGCGTGTATCTGTGTCCTAATCTTTCCTTTGGACATCAGTTATATTGCATCAGAACTTACCCTATGACCTCATTTTACCTTAACCATGTCTTTAAAATTCCTATTCTAAAACAAAACAAAACAAAACAAAACCTCTATCTCCAAGAATGGTGATATTCTGAGTTATTGGGGGGAGGGTCAGACTCCAACAATTGTGCAGGGACACAATTCAATCTATAACACCACCAAAGATCAAATATTTATATTTTCATAGAAAAAGGCTTATCTTCCTATAAGGATTGGCTCCCAATTTAGATTTTCCTCAAAGTAGGGAAAGGATTGGGAAAATATTTTAGAAGCTCTTTTTCTCTGATACTCTTTCTCTAAAAGGTATTTATGCATCGAGGACATGATTACATTAATATCCAGGTCCTGGTTTCCTGCAATTGCCAGGCTCCTTACATGATTCTTTTGAAACCCTTCACTTTATACACAAAGAATGTTGACAACATGCCAAACTTTAAATCTGTTAAAATTCCTATGTATAATAAGGTACTACTTGCTGTGATACTCTGCAGAGAGAGACTGATTTTGTACAAAAGAAGCAGATGAAACATTTGGGAGTGGTTCTGTGTTTTCTTTCCTTTTGAGTTTAGATTTGTGGCCAGGTCATCGTCACCTCTGCTTCTGTTCTGAAGCCCTCCTACCTCCAACACGTACACATCTGTATAGGGTGTCCTTTCTTCTTATTTCATAATGATCAATTGGTTATTGGTTATCTACTTATGCAGTGGGTTCAATCTCTTAGCAATGATAGCCTCAAAGGTAAGAGTTGTGTCTGGAGACTTTTGACCCTCCAACCCCTGGCACTTAAAATCATATTAACAGGATGCTCAATCAGTCTGGCAGTGATGATAATTCAGGTGTCATTGCTAAACCAGGATCCCCATGACTTTGATTCCCTTTTCTTACAGACATATTTTTTATAGGCTAAAACACCAAAGCACACAGAGATTGATCCAGAGATCAAAACTGACTATTGCAATGGACTCTTCTTAACTGTTGACCTCTCCCTTCCAGGGAAGCTGGTCTAAGGGATAACATAATCAGTATATAAAGATCAGTAACTATCACATCCCTGCCAACAGTTGCATCTAAACACTGCCTGCTTCTTTGCCTGTATGGTGCTTCTGGTTTCTCGGGGTAAGAGGCTGAGGCATTCTGGGGGTGCCCAATATCGAGTACAAAGACCTGGATACAAACACCTGTGAAATTTTCTGCCACTTCTGAAGTCACTGAACAAGCTCACTGAAGAGGTTTTTCTCCAGGAAAACAAATGGTGCACTGACAAATCACAGCTTTTCAGAGGATGTTATTGCAAATGGCAAGATAGATGATCATATAAACAATTACACTCCATAGGATTTAAAATTCAAATTTATTTTGGCTTATGCTGCCATGATCACTGGTAATATCCAGGTGTATTTAATACACAGCTAAATATATTTTACTGTGGCACACAATTAACACAAAAACAGAAACATAACTTAACACAGCATATATGACCATCATCCAGAGGGTCTTTCTTTGTGATCAGTTGGAAAATTGTGGCCATCTAGTTGTAATATTTCTAAAACTCATATTTGAATGGAATGTGATGGATATTATTTAAAATGGCAATTGTTCTTTCCCAAGTAATTTTCAAAATGAACAGGCTGGGGTATGGTTTCCTTGGAGTTTAGTGTGACTTGGTATCTCTTGGGGAAACCTTCAAGACTTGTTTGCCTGAACAAGGTGGCAGGGCATGCAGCTGAGGAAAAAATGTTCAGGAAGGAAGGGGTAGCCTCCTGGGGGAGATTCTCTGTTGGAAAGCCAGTGTCAGTTTATAGATTTGGGGGAAGCACTGAATGTGGATATGTGCAAACGATAGGAAACCTGGGACATGTCAGCGGACTCCAAGAGGAAGAAATTCACTCAGCTGATTCAAACACACCAGCAACAGTATTTTATGTGGTCTCTCCAGTGACTAGGAAAAGCACACCCTGTTGGAATTCAGGTACACACAGGGAACTGAAGCTAATACAAGACATAAAGAGACCCCACAGAAGGATAGAGATCCTCTGGCAGTTTCTTCTGTTTGGTAAGAGGGAAGATTACTACATACAAGATCTTAGAGTAGCATGTAGGGACACATTGCTTTGAGCTAAGTAACAAAATCTACATTGAAAAAAAAAAGCTGTTATTTGCTTTATTTAATCTACAGATAATTTTTTCACTTGAGAAATGATTATCAGTATTCTGGTATGTTTTGACAAAAAGGCAAAAGTCCTAATATTTCACATATGAATACATCCAAAAAAATTTGAACATTGGGTGCATATGTACTCTGTAGTGTTTTCTTTTCTTTTGGTTTTGATTGTAGCCATTCTGATGGGTTTGAGGTGATAACTCATTGTGTTTTTGATTTGCATTTCCCTGATGATGAGTGATTTTGAGCATCTTTTAATGTGTCTGTTGATCATCTGTTATGTCTTCTTTGGAGAAGTGTCTGTTCATGTCTTTTGCCCATATTTAATTGGTTTGTTTTTTGGTGTTGAGTTGTGTAAGTTCTTTATATATTTTGGATACTAATCCTTTATCAGATATGTCATTTGCAAATACCTTCTCCCTTTCAGTAGGTTGTCTTTTAGTTTTGTTGATTGTTTCCTTTGCTGCATAGCAGCTTTTTATTTCAGGTAGTCCCAATAGTTTATTTTCGCTTTTGTTTCCCTTGTTCAGGAGACATATCTAGAAAAATGTTGCTATAGCTGATGTCAGAGAAATTATTGCCTGAGCTCTCTTCTAGGATTTTTATGGTTTCAGGTTTCACCTTTGGGTGTTTAATCTATTTTGAGTTCTGCAGCATTTTCTAACAGAGATACACTAAAAGTAACCTCAAGAGTCAACAAAATAGTTTTAATAAATTTGATAACCTACATACTTACAATGACCTATTATGCATTCAGAAAGGATATCATAAAGTTATGCAATCATACAAAAATTTTTATTCAGTATAATTTACAATAGCAAGTTTAGAAAGTATATGTTGTATAAATCAAATTTTTAATAAATACATTCATAGAAAAGACTAGAAAAGTGTTTTCAAATATTAAGTAATTTAATCAGATCATTTTAATTTTCTTCCTAATCTAAAGAACCATAAAAATATAAACTTAAAAAATAAGTGAAGCAACATTTTCAAACAATTAAATGTCTTTTTAACTGTGGCTACTTTTTTTTTTTTTTTTTTTTTTTTTTTTTTTTTTTTTTTTTTTTTTTTTTTTTTTTTAAATGTGGCTACTTTTAATGACAAATAAATCGGATGTGGAAATTTAGTGTAGCCCACACTTTCTCAACGGTCTGACAATAATAGGGAAAAAAAGGGCACCTGGGTGGCTCAGTGGGTTAAGCCTCTGCCTTCAGCTCAGGTCATGATCTCAGGGTCCTGGGATTGAGCCCTGCGTTGGGCTCTCTGCTCAGCAGGGAGCCTGCTTCCTTCTCTCTCTCTGCCTGCCTCTCTGCCTACTTGTGATCTCTCTCTCTGTTAAATAAAAAAATAAAATCTTCCTGGGGCGCCTGGGTGGCTCAGTTGGTTAAGCAACTGTCTTCGACTCAGGTCATGATCCCGGAGACCCGGGATAGAGTCCCACATGGGGCTCTCTGCTCGGCAGGAAGCCTGCTTCTCTCTCTCTCACTGCCTCTCCCCCTGTTCCCTCTCTGGTGGCTGTGTTTCTCTCCGTTAAACAAATAAAATCTTAAAATCTCCAGGATCATGACCTAAGCCGAAGGCAGTTGCTTAACCAACTGAGTCACCCAGGCGCCCCAATAAATAAAATCTTTATAAATAAATAAATAAATAAATAGATAAAATCTCCCCCCCCAAAAAAAAAATTAGGGGAAAAAAGATAGAGAAACATCAGCCTAGATGGTCTAACATTTTTAGGAATATTGTTGATAATTTGAAATATTCTTATGTTTCCCCACCTGGCTTAAATAGACCAAAGTCATTAGAAGACCAAGTATATGATTTTTTTTTTTTTTTTTTACAAAAAGCTCCCTTGGGCCACGTGTCCCAGGCTGAGCAAATGATAGCATGTCAACTTCTGGAGCCCTGCAGGGTCTCCAAGGACCTGCCTGGGACAGCAAGTTGGGTCTCATCTGTGGTCTGCAGCTGACATCTCATCAACCCTCCCAAGAAGTATATTAAAAAGAATGTCCCGTGCCCTGTTAGAAGCATCAAGTTGAAGACTCTCTCTGATAGGTATCTCTGAGCAGAATGCTGTCCTGGGGCCATGCCAGTGGCGCCTGACTGTCTCATTTCCAAGGCGGCAATTGAGTGATAATTGCAGGATCCTATTTGGAACAACACTGCAGCAGGGCCTGATAAAGTTTGTAACTCTTGCGATAGAAATCTGAGAACTCTAAACAATTTATTTACAAAGAAGGACACAGATAGGTTTTAACTACCTCATAAACTGGCTCTCCTTGACCGCAGAGACAGCAGATACGAGCTTCTTGGGGGGAATCAATTAGCCCCGGACAGGGATTATTCTGTTGGATGGGGTCTTCTTTGGTGGAATGGCTCTTGTGATTAACAGACTGGGCCAAACAGTTACCAGCACTAAACTGAAGAAGGAAAAGCCCTGGGGCTTCACTTTGAGGTTGGGAGTAGGAGTTCCCTGGGAATGCTTGTGATGAACCAGTGAAACATGCAGCTTAGATAAACTGTAAAAACAGAACCAGCATGGAATGCTTAGACCGAGAAATCTCAACGTGGCCCTCTTGACCTTTGGGGCTGGATCTTCCTTGTTGCAGGGCCAGTCCTGCACATCACAGGATGTTTGGCAGTATCTGGTACTTCTAACCCACTGGAGGACAGCAGCACCTGTCCTGCTCCCAGCTGTGACAACCCAAAATGTCTCCATTGTCGAATGTTCCTTGCAATGGAGTCAAAAGCCAAACCCCTCCTTTGAGAACCTTAGACAGAGACATTCCCTGGGTTTTTCAGTGTCGTTTTTCAAGGGTTAATTTTTTTTTTCCCCCTAAGTGCAGATTGATATTTGGATATCATTGCCTTCTCTCCTCTCTGGCCTTTCTGAGTGCCCCACTATACGATTACATGTTGGCTGATTCTTCCATCTTTAACCTGAAGCTTTGAAAGGAAACAGCTTTTATCTTCTCTGTTACATGGAGGGGGGTAGCGTGGGTTTAAATATCTATTGCTTTGCATGCAAATTTCCATCCTTTGATCACCTTCCCACAGCTTTCGGGGGAGATGCTGAGAATCCACCAGTCCTTCCAGTCTTGACCTTAGTTAGGTCTGTAAACAGACTAGAGGAAGCCTGGAAAGGTCATTTCCTTCCCCCTGGCCAGAAGATCCAGGTTTTCATGCAAGATAATTTCAGGGTTTTCCCAGTCTTTCAGCTCAGAGGAAATAAGAGAATGCTCCCCAATACACTTCTGTCCACTCTGCCCAGGGCCATAATGCAGAAACTAATACTCTTTTTCACTCATTAATTATTTGCATATTGTTCTTCATGCTCAAATTTGTTCTTTGTCCTGAAAAAAAAAAGTGTGGGAAGACTTCATTTGATGCCAATTTTCCTTATTTTTCAGGCAGGACAAAATAAAAAAGCTCAGGATTTTGGCAGATTCTACAACAGAATAAAGCAAAAGTGTACTTTCATTTTGCCCAGCAGTCATTTAAAAGAACTCAGACATTTGTTTTTCCTCCATGAGCTCTTAATTGTCTAATGACAAAGGAGAATGTGTCTCCATCTCGGTGCTGTTATGTCTATGCTTTGTGCAACGTCCGTCTCCAAAGCAACTTCTTATCGGGCAGAGAGATGGCTTTGCGTGTTGACTCCACTCACTGTTAACACAGAGCCATAAATTACATGGCTCCATTTTTTCTTGTAGTCTAATCATTTCTCTGGGAAAAACAGTGTCCTGCCGGGTCTTGCCCTTCACAGAATGTGTACAAACTCATGCCAGACTGCAGCACATGGGGAGGACCGCAGGCTTGTCCACTCACCCCAGACCAAGCGTCCTGTATCATACAACATTGTTTTCCAGTGTCCGACCACTAGCGAAATTATTTCCATACCTGTTGGAAAGTAAAAGTGTAGTTGGCGAATCCAGGCTGCCAGGCAAAGCAGGAATCCTAGAAAATAAAGCCCTGCTGAAGGAAAAATGACAGTGATAGCATTCCTCTACCTTTAGAATTATAGGGTATAGGAGCCGGCAGGATCTGAAAGAATCACTTATCTACCCCCGTGGTTCTTCAGATTAAGAAACTGATATGAAAGGTGAGTAGGGAATTGTTTCATTTGAAGCAGCTAGTTAAAGACAGGGTTGGGACAAGTACTCACCACGATGTTGACTCTTAAGCTCTTTCCACTGCAATTCACGACCTGTCCCCAGCACCGGCAAGGAGACAGCCTACTTCAGCCTCAGGACCTTTGCATGACTGTACTCTGGCTTCAGGGATTTTCCCCCCAGATATTGCCTTCTCTTTTCCATCCACTTTATTTAGATTTCTTCTCAGATATTGTCTTCCCAGAGACCACCTTTTCTACAACGGAAGCCCCTACCTGCTCCCTTTCTTTCTGCTTATCTTGCTTTTCATCGTATCACTTACTGCTACCTGGCATTATATTTATTTGCCAAATGGGATACCAAAAGCATCTGTCACAATTAGATCATAGCCATGTGAGTCAGAAAAGAAAGGTCCTGTCACATTCTTGCAAAGCTGGAGCTCTAAAGAACTTAGAAATGGTTAATAATTATGGAAAACAAGGAATCTTACAAGTCATCAAATAAACCCAAATAAAATGATAATATACCATGTTCTTTTATATCATGACTTAGGTAAAAGTTGCCAGTTAGCTACTTTGCCAAGTTAACTTTTTGTTGCTTCCAACTTTTTTCCTTTGTGTTCCTGGGATACATCATATGACTGGTGTATTAGAGAAACAAAAACAATAACATTATCTATCTATATCTATCTATCTATCTATCTATCTATCTATCTATCTATCATCTATCTATCTATCTATCTATCTATCATCTATCTATCTATCTATGGATTGGGGGAGAGGAGAAAGGGAGGAGAGAAAGGAGTGAGAGGAGTTACTTTAAGGAATTGGCTCATGGAATTATGGAAGGGGCCAGTGCAGAATGTGTAAGGTGGGCTAGTGGGCTGGAGGGATACTGAGCAGCCAAAGCTGTGGTTGGAGTCCACAAAGATCCTCTATTGCAAAATTCCTTCTTGGTGGGTGGAAGTCAGTCTTTATACTGCTCAGGGCTTCACCTAATGAGGTTTACCCACATTATGGAGAACAGTTTGGTTTACTTAGAATCCATCAATCTCAATGTTAATCTCATCCAAAACCACTTTCAAAGAAACACCTAGAATTATATTTGACCAATATCTGGATACTGTAGCCCAATCTGCTGACACAACATTAAGCATCACACTTGGTTTTCTTCCTATATCATCAAATGCTCCATCTCAGTGTTCTTAATGGAATCCTCTGTCACCAAAATTATTGAAATGTCTCATGTTGGGGTCTCAGATTCAGCAATAAAAATACAGGACACCCAGTTAAATTTTGATTTCAGATAAATAATGAAAATGGTAAGTATAAATATGCCCCCAATACTGCATGAGAAATACTTATAGTAAGCAATCATTCATTGTTGATTTGTATTTCAAATATGGTAGATTTTCTCATTACCTTAATTGCCCTTTATAACTTTCCTGAGCCCTGTGGATAACCTCCAACAGACCTCCTTGCCTCCATTTCTGCCCCTCATGATCTGTTTACTCCTTAGCCAGTAGAGCCTCTTTTTAAATGTAATCTCCGTAGTCTAGACCAGATGCCAGAGAAAATGCGTGAACATCCACTAGATCATGCTTATTCTGCTTAACCAAATTCTCTGAAAGTAGCTAATCATAACTAAAATCTAAATTCTCCACAAGTCTCTCTCTGTGCAACTCTGCCCCTGCCCTTGGGTCGCATGGGCACACTTTACCTCAAGCTCTCTGTTTCTCAAGTTTGCCACTTTGCTGGCCTCAGGTTGGGTGGCATACCGTCTTTCTTCTGTTTAAGAAGCTCTTCCTTTGGGTAAGACCGCTCCCTCCGCCAGCCTCAGCTCAGATTCTGTCATCCCAGGAAGGACCTTCCCAGTCACTTTAGGACTTCCATCTTTAACTCCACCTTCTCCAAGGAACCCGCAGCACCAAGGCTGTCCCACTGGAGTGTGATTCTTGAGGGCACACACTCCACTCAGTTTACTCTTTTGCTTATCCCATACCTTTGTCTCTTTATTCTTTTTTAAGATTTTATTTATTTATTTCCGAGAGAGAGAGAGAGGGAGAGAGAGAGAGAGAGAGAGAGAGAGAGAGAGAGAGAGAGAACATGCAGGGGAGTGGGGGAGGAGTAAAGGGAGAGAGAGAAGATGACTCTGAGCTGAGATCAGAGCCCCACATGAGTCTCAATCCCATGACCCTGGGACCATGACCTGAGCTGAAATTAAGAGCGAGACACTCAACCGAGCCACCCAGACTCCCCTTGTCCCTGTAAATGTGTTGGTTACCTCTTGCTTTTCAACTCTATATTATCAGGAAAAAAAAAAAAAACATTATCAGGAAGTAAGCATAATAATTACTCTGAAAAACTACTGGTAAGCCCTTTAATTGCAAAGAACTTCCAAAAGTGGGTTGTCAATATATTTTAAGAATCTTAAAATGTCCATTTCCTTGTCTCACCGATCAGAAATTTGAAATCTGGAAAAAAAATTTAGAAATCTGTTCTCAGGACATTATCTATTGTGTGGGCAAGGATTTATTCATAAGGATGTTCTTTGTAGAGAAAATATATAAAGAAACCAAAAGTCTAGCAACAGGGAAATGGATAAAAATCACAGGGTACCTCTATATAATGGAATATACAGCCTTCACAAATGACATTTTATTTCTAGGAGTGATAGCAGTGCCCTATAAATCTTTCTCCAAGCACACTCAAATGTTTATTAACCATGAAAAGATACACAAACAGAGATTTCAGCAAGGCCTGGAACCAGGACTATGTGTGACTATTTGCCAAATCTAATATGGAACTTCTGCCTTTCCCTCTGTAAAGAATCTCCTCACATTGTGAAGATGAGAGCCCCTTCCATGGTCATGACTGACAGCTCCCAGAGGGTCTCAAGACCTTCAGGAGACAGAAACAGAGAAGCCAGCTCATCCTAATCAGTAACTGCTTTTGAAGATGTCCTGGGCAGGTATATCCCTTACAGAGAAGCACCCTTCCCATCATCGCTAAATTTTAAATGTTCTGAGACTACAGTTTCTGGTAAAATACCAGGCTTGGAGCAGGTGTTGAAAGTGGTGTGTGTGACACCTGATGTGATTAGCAATAGAAAGGGAATGGGAAAAAAAGCCATATCAGAAGCTGCCTATTCCAAAGTTGTGGCTTTCATGTCTAGTGTTAGAAAGGGAATAACAGCAAATTGAACCAAAATATTCAGGAATATCAGCATTTTCAGATAATCAGATCCCTGAGTAGGTAAAAAATCCTCTCAATAAAGTATAGCCAGAAGAGACAAAGGGGCTGCTGGGCTCAGTCTGTGGGGTAGAGACAAGGACATCAACTCATGCTTTGTCTTTAGGTCTGAGAAGAGGGGCAGGATTCAGGGTTGAGATGCAGGCAGACCTGAAATAAAACAAGTAGGATTTGCAAGAAAGTTGAAAAGGCAAAAGGTCAAGTAAAACCCATGTTAGAGATAATAAAATAAGGAATCAACACTGTACAAACATACATTGATACTATAAAATCCCAGACACCTTTTAAAGACTACTGGGGAAATGTAAAGAGATGAAATAATGAATGGATATAGATGAATTGATAGATAGATATAAAGGACAGATTTGTAGATATTAGAGAGACAGATATCAATGGAAGATGATGAGACCTAGAAAGATCTATTAACTGGAAGACTGATAGGGAAGTTGGACATGGGTATATATGGGAGACAGAATATATAGGGTGAACATAAAGTAGAGATGAATAGTGATAGAGAAGAGAGGAAAGAGAGAGAGGCAAGTGTGGAAGAGAAGGAGATGGATAGATATTGAGAATAAAAATCTTCTATATTCCAAATTCCAAAGAGGAAAGGACGAGCAATTCCTTGGTTGTAGGATGGTACATTCAGCAGAATCGGTTTTAAGCCACTGATGACACTGTATGAGCTCACCTTCTGAAGGTGGCAGTTTCATGCTTCTAAAATTCAATCAGCAAGAGCCAACACTGTTTCTGTGGTTAATGGTCAACTGATTTTCCAAATTTTGGTTTCTGAACTGACAATTCCTGAATTCTGTATTTCTCTAAACCTTCTATAAAACCATTTCAAAAATGGTATAAGAAAATGGACATGACTGTCTGACGGACAGATGAGAAAAGACTTTTGTAAACATAACTAATTTTAAACATTCCCAATAAATAGATAGATAACAATAAAAAATCAAAGATATTTGAGTGTCACAAAAAGCATGAACAACATTGTTAGAGAGACAATCTAGAAACAGTATTTGCATCAAATGTAGTAGACAAATCAACCTGCGGTTAGCAATCATCCTACTTAAGAAACTTACACCACTCAGTAAGAAAGACATGAAAACCCTAAGGGCTAGAGAGGCAAAAGATATGAAGACAATTCACAGAAGCAATATAAATAAAGAAGTGAAAACCGTGTTTCATGGCACTTGTAAGTCAAAATCAAGGAAATAAAATCAAAGAAAAACAAAAATCATGGCATTTCACACATCAAATTAATAAAGATCAATCATGGTTAAACCAGTTTTAGTCAGGGGTGTGAGACACACTCAGCCATTGTGCAGGGAGTTGTAAATGGAAGGATCGTCCTGAAACTTGCATCGTGTTCATAGCAAGAGCCTTAAAATAGAACTCACACTCTTTCCTCCCAACTCCCCACAGGTGTCTCGTCCTTGGACATAGGAGAAGCTTAAAGTAAGCTTTCAGCACAGATACTCGTTACTGAGGTATTTATGACTGTGCAATATTTGGAAAGACACCCAACAACCATGAACACAGTGATGTAAATCCAAACACAAACACATGATGGAATATATTGCCATCATGATAATGGAATCTGCAAGAAATTTTTAATCATTCATGAAAATGCTTGTTAAATAGTGAAATAAGAAGTAGGATATAGATTTGTATAAGCTTTGTATAAACCAGTTTTACTAAAATGTGTATTTATGGGCGCCTGGGTGGCTCAGTAGCTTAAAGCCTCTGCTTTCGGTTCAGGTGATGTTCTCAAGGACCTGGAATCGAGGCCTGTGTAGGGCTCTCTGCTTGTCGGGGAGCCTGCTTCCTCCTCTCTGCCTACTTTCGATCTGTCTGTCAAATAAATAAATTTTTTTTAAAATGTGCATTTATGATTCAAATTTTATAAAAATGTATATAGAAAAATACAATGAAATATACATCCATTTTTTCAAGTATTTATTTTTAAATAATTTGATTATAATCAATCATTTGTTCTTATTTTCTAAGTTCTCAGCATTCTCTCTCATTCGTTGTTTATAAAGTCTCTATTCAAAGACACGGAAACCCTTGTCAAATCGTATTCTTTCCTTTCCTTTTTTTTTTTCTTTTCTTAAACACAACTATACCTTTTAATAAATGGGTCACAGAACTGTATCTGTGGTGGGTACAGAAGGGGCACTACGTTTTAGCCACCTCCAGGCACTCAAGCTTCCTGGCAGGCTGCATGGTTCTTCCAGAATTCCCCTTCATCTTATAGCTGTGGCTCAGTCACTCCCGAATCCAGATTCACACACCATCCCCAGCCCAGACACGAAAGAGATTCTGATCCTGGACTTCTTCTAGTCACCCTATATGCAACCCTTCATAGACTCGCCGTATGGCTTCATCAAGAGAGGTTTTCACCATTCCAGTTTGATCATTGTTCCCACGCTCAGGACTGGCTCTTCCTGTTGGCCATGGGCTGGTTTGGGTATTGTAAGTATTCCTTTTCTTCTCAAAAAACAAGAAGGAGGTAATTGGCCCGATTCTAGGCAGTGCATATTATTTTTATAATCACACATATATACAAACCACAAATATTACAAATAAAAAAACCTAGCAATGGTAAAAATTGTCATAATAATATGCAAAGAAATTAACATGAAAGTAATAGAAGTAATATGAACCTAAATATTAAAAAAAAAAAGGTTAAAAAAGGTCTGGAATAAAATGTTACTGATGTTTCCTTTGGACGACAGGAAAGTAGATTTTTGTTTTCTTCTTTATACGTTTCCTGTATGCTCAAGTTTCTATCGTGAGGCAGAACAAGGAAGCCTATTATTTCAGAAAGGGGTGGTGGTGGGGTTAGGGGTAACAACAGCAAGAGAAATATGAAGTTGCCTTGGAAGAAAAAAAAAACCCTCCCCTAAATGAAGATTGGCTTATACATAACATCCTCGGGAGGCTGAACCCACCACCTCGGCAGGCAGCGGCTGAGCCCCTGAAGTGGGCTTTATCAACTTTGCACATGTGAAAAGCAAGACTTAGGTTGATGCTACAGGGCTCCTGCAGCCACACGTGTGGTATGCGGGACAAGAGAGACATTGCTCTTCACTCACCTCCTGGGGGAGGGAAGCAGACCAACCCTTGGGACCTGCATTCTCCTACACAGCAAAATGAGTGGAGCCTACCACACACATCAAAACATTCTCAAGGCATTCAATTTTGTTTTTGCTCCGTACAATCATAAAATCAGTGGGGGTGTGGGTTTTCTTCTCACCCTCCCT
Organism: Spilogale gracilis; assembly: GCA_004023965.1. Classification (NCBI taxonomy): domain Eukaryota; kingdom Metazoa; phylum Chordata; class Mammalia; order Carnivora; family Mephitidae; genus Spilogale; species Spilogale gracilis. Next base: position 131,750 of record PITA01001693.1, on the reverse strand, counting down.
GTTGTCAGACACCCTCCCCTGGGAGTGTCAGACACACTCCTCCCTCCCCTGACCCACTCTTCTGCTCTCTACATGCTGGGAGGCAGAGAGAGGGGCAGAATAGTCTGGGAGGGAGGAGGTCACATGGTCTGGTTGATATTTACAGCATTACAACATCATTCCCTAAAGCCGTGTTTCCTGGAAGGATGCGGAATTCGCCTGGCAGCCCCATTATGGGCAGCGTCCCAGTGCCCCTTGGGCAGGACTGCTGGACGCCACATTCTGCAGACCCTACTAGCATCCTTTGTTCTTCTGGAAAATGTAGCTCATTTGGTACTTAAAAGAATATTATAAGAAATCTCGTGTCTTGGAGAGTTTTAGGAATGCTGCTCCATTTGACTTCTGAGTTCAGCGTTGGGTTGATAAGGAAATGCTTCGTTGGGATTATGCTTTTTCGCCTCTTTTGCATTTCTGGCTTTACTCAGATGCCATAGGATGCCACGAACCCCTGTACACAGGCAAGGTGAAGCAGTAATTATGCTTGATGTGATTCATGCTGAAGTGGACCTTTTGCCTCACGTTATCAGATAACTGGGAGCAGAGGTATTTTGAAGTTTCCATTCCGTATGTGCTTGAATTATCTAGAAAATGGTTCATTTCCTAAGTTTGCATAAGGAGAGTGCCTCAGATGAATCCCACAGCTTGATGCTGGCAAGAAAGTGCAAATATCTTTAATTATCAATAGAGCTGAGTTGACTGTTTGTCTAAAATGTGGAAAAGCCTGAGTGAGGCTAGTTCAAGAAAAATTCCCTTCCGGAAGTCTGCGAGTGGCCACGGGCAGGTAGCTGAGCTTGTCAAGGGAGTGCATACTCCTCTTCTCAGGGACTTGGCATTTATTCGTGCTTACTCTGACATCCTGGGGAGGGTTTGGGTAGCTGTTTTGAAATAAGCCACCTGAATCAGTGTCCTCCCAGGGGGCCAGACGCCGAGCTTTCTTGTGGCTCAACTTGTTGATTCTCACGTGGATACTATGTGTGGGAGTATCATTCCCCAGTCTCCGGATGAGGAAGCTGATGTGCCTTCACATTGACATTTGCCAAAGTGTCACAGCTGCAAGGTAGAAGACCTAGCTTTGACCTCAGGAACGATGACGTCCAAAAATCATGGTCTTTTGAAATTGCTACACTGCCTTTTGAGTCCCATCACTGAGATAAAAGCATCTTTGCGTTCAGTGTCTGGTGAAATAATACTTTAGGCTCAAGTTTTCCCAGTTCTTTCCTTCTGGCGGAAGCGAGAGGGTAGATGAGGACCATCATATGGCCAGCTGTTGCAGATGCCACCCCCCTCGTGCCTGTTGGCCCCTTGCATTGCTCCTCTGGGGGTAGCATCGTCACAAACGTTAGCACTGGACTGATACGTGTGGATGTTAGGGGTACTTTTTGATTTTGAGAAAATACACGCATTTTGCACATCTCTACACACACACACACACACACACACACACACACACACACACACATCATAGACCACTCCCTCCTACTTTAGGTCTTAGCCAGGACCTCTTGAACTGCTCTTAGAAGGGAGTACATGACTTAGTTGCCAATGATTTCTGAAATAATGACGTGAAGAGGAAGTTGGGTATGGTGCAAGTGCAGGGGGAAAAAGAGGAAAAATTACATCTGTGACAATGATTTATTTTTTTGTAGCCACTGAAATGGGAGTCACCAACTTTGTTCCCCCTGTATTTAAGTAAAAGTGCTCTCAAAATAGCTGTTTTGATTTCCACTGCTGCTTGGGGTACCTCCCATGCCTCGATTCCAAGTTCAGAAGCCTGAAGACTTGTGTTTGAATGATGGGCTCCTGACTCTCAGGGTTGGGAAAGACAGACGGATAGCCAGAGAGGCATGCTATGGAGGGGGCTAGTTTCAAATCTTCTCTGGAAGTCCATGCCAGGTGGTAGAGCAGCCTGTGCCTGAACACCCTTTATAATGAGCCCTCACTGCCTCCCGAGCACCGATCTCACCTTTGACAGCGGACTCTTTCAGATATGTTTTCCTTAGATTGCATTGAAATCTGTCTCCGTGCTTAACTTGTAAGATGAGTCAGCTGCCCTTTGGGACTGACCCACCCAGCTGCACAGTCTATACAAGGCACAGCTCCGGGTGGAGCTCCATCCATCTAGACTCTTGGGGCAGAGACCGGCAGGTGCCTGGTGAGCCATGCCATGGCCCTGGTTCTTCACTATGACTCTCATGTTCATTCCAACTCCTGACGTCCATGGCTGCCTCACATGGAGATATACTCTGCAGGGGGAGATTAGTTGGCATCTAGGAGCATCCAAAGTCCCTTCCTGAGCTCAGCTGCCTGTGTCATGAGACCTGGTCATTCCTTATTATTTACATATTGAGGAACTTAAGGTCCTTCAAGCTCAAGCATGCAAGTTAGGTTTTTTATCCTGCAGGCAGCACATCATCTGTTCTTTGGCCAGTTATTGTTAAATGGGAAGGAGATGGGAGTGTGGGTTTTTGCTTTGGGTTTTTTTTTTTTTTTTTTTTTAATTTTTTCCTGGAGAATCCACTCTGGCTGAAAATATGACTGTGTTGCTTTTAATGCTTTCCCATATTGATTTTGCAGCATCATTAGTAATTAAAGAAGTCGTTTTATTTATTTTTAAGAATGGGGGTGATGGGTACTGAGGAGGGCACATATTTCCACGAGTACTGGGTGTTATATGCAAACAATGAATTATGGGTCATGACATCAAAAATGAATGAGGTACTATGTGGTGACTAACATAACGTAATAAAGAAAAAAAAGAATTAGGCGGGTACTGAAAAGGAGGAAAAGAGAACCAAATGGGAAACACTGTTTTCTGACCCATTTTTCCCTTTACAATAAAAATACTATTCTTTCCTCAGCCACTGACACATAGCTCGTAACACCTGAGCAAGGAGGAAAGTTCCAGGAAATAGTCAGCTTCCTTATTTTCCCCACCTCTTTAAAAAATCTATTTATATCATACCATCACGGTAAGTGCCCCTCACCTTTTTTTGTGGAAGAAAATTTGTTGGGAACTGAGTTGGTACACATGTGGTTAACATTTCTCCAAATCAAGAATGCACTTATGTAACAATAATAATGTGGTCTTTATGTAAGATGCTATATAATTACCTCCTAATTTAATATTGACTTTCCCCCGGGAAATCTAAATTGTTGAAGATTTACCATAAGCTGAAAATTATGGATTCCCGAGGAAGGCGACTGTTGCTAGAAAGACAGTAATTTGGTTGGAGTGAGTAGGACTCTCTGCATGGTGGAGTTTTTGGGGAGCGGCCGGTTAAACTAAGCCCTTGGGCACTTTGATGTTGGGTGGAGAGGCCTGGGTGAAAAGATAGCTCTGGTTTTGTTCTCAAGGCATCACATTTGTCACAAGGTGCGCTCTTATTAACTAAGGGTTGTGCCCATTTCAGTTTTATTATTAAATGTTTACAAAAGTCTTCCCAGAAAAAAAAAAAGTAATAATGCAGGGCAGAATTTGTGTTGGGAGGGTTTCAGCATCTCATAAAACTGACACTAACACTTTTCCCCCAAAGATGCAGGGGCAGGGGTGGGGGCCTTCAAAGAGCAGGAGGAAACTCCCATCCCCCCAGCTATACCTATCTTGTTTAAAAGCAGGTTCCACTTCCCATGAATTACAGGCTCCGAGAGCAAGCTGAATTCACAGCCTCTGGACATAGGCAGTGGCAGTGAGTGGGCAAGTGTGTGTGCATTTGCCTGAAATACATTTAAAACACATTTATTCTTCCTATTTCCAAACACTGAGAAACATACTTTCCTTTGCTAGCAAGAGAGATGGGGAGATTGAAGGCTCAGCAGTTTTTATGACTAGCAATGCTGAAATATTAAGACAAAAGAATTCAGGTGTTTCCCCACTTTAGCCCCCTCCTCCCAAGGGATTTCGTGGGTTAATAAATTAATCAGAACCAAGTGTGGACTGCAGTTGAAACCATGGAGGGTCTGTATCTCCTTGGATCCAGCTGTTCATACCGATGTCAAAACAGTAAAAGCATCCAAAAGTGATCTCGGGCTGAAATGGAACTTAGATCCTTTATTTTTAAACAAAGTTAATGAAAGAAGTTAAATTGCAACTTTGGGACAGCTAGAACAATAGTTATTAAGTCCTGATGTGGGCAAATGTTGCTTGTCATGAAAGATAATAATGAATGGGACAACCGCTCAGATTCCTGTCTTGAAGATCCCTTCTCTCTGCCATTCCCTGTATGTACATGTGTTACCCTCATCCCCTCCACCCCACACACTGCTCCCCCACCCCCAGACCCAGTGACAAGCCACAGGACATCTATTAGCATGCATTAAAATAAAAAAACATCCCTTGGAATCTCTGCTTTAGTTGGGGCTAGTCCAGCATCCTCAGGGAGCCAGAATCTGCCAAGTTTATCTCTCTCTCCTGGAATTCAGACATTTAATCAATGACACTTGCTTTGCCAAGGTTGTAAAAATAAAACAACTCTCAAAGTGCTAAGCCTTTGTTTTGGTCTGCAAAGAAACTCAAGTGCATCAGTTAGTGATCAAAATATAAAGAACCAGACTCTAGTAGGTAATAGACTCTAGAAAGAATTGCATGCATGTATGCGCGTGAGCACCAAGAATTTCCTGCCACCAAACTTGAAAAATTGGTGCCATGAAAAAGACAGGATAAGCCCCAAAATCCAGTTAAATTTATATTCCCAATTATTTTCAAATTCTTACCTTATCTAAAGCTTCTGGTTCCATCTTTACTTCTGATTCCATGTTTATTTACTAAGAATAGTTGGATTTTCTACACTTGGCACTAACCGAGTAACACAGTACTTGGTTAAAGTGTGAAGTTATATATATATATGAAAACATCTTTACCTGGCAATTTTACTCTCAATATCCCAACATTTACACCTTATTTAACATAAAATTTCTAGCAGAGATATGCAAGCTATTCCTCCGGAAACGAAAAAACATTGCAGTGTCTTATATTTAAAATCTATCCATTATCATGGTTTACCCTCAGTGGATGGTGACGACAATTTGCCTATTTGTCATGCTCAGTGTGCCTAAGTTCTTAAGGACTTTGCCTGTGAGACATGGAATCCATTCATTTTCATAGACTAGGTGGATGTTTATTTTAATTTTTATTTTGTGGGATAGGTTGTGCATTTTATGAGAATACGCATGGCTTTATAAAGATAGAGAAAGGAGGTTAGAATTCTTGGGTTCGCGTGCTGTGCCAGCTCCAAATTGGGTTTTGCAGCCTCACGAGATGGGGGAGAGTCCACAGAGAATTGAATCCAGGGTCCAGAGCCTTGAGCAGGCTGCTGAGCTGAAAGGCTCAGCCATGCACGCTGCCTGTCGGTCTCATGGGTCCCTTAGTCCCGTGTTCCCAGCCTTCAGGGCTGGGAGGACAGCTGGACACAGTACTGCACTTCTTTCTCCCACCAACCGAGATTAAATAAAAGCTGGAGGGGCTGATGCATTATTCATAATTTTCTTTGTAATGGAATCTAGAGTACTTCTGAAGGCTCTACACTTCAATACTTGCTCTAGGCAAAAAAAAAAAAAAAGAAAAGAAAAGAAAAGTGCGGGGCAGGAGGTGGTGTGGATGATGTGCCTTTCTGCCTGGCTTGAAGCAAAGATTCTCTGAGAGCAGAGACAGTGGTAAGCCACCAAAGAAGCCCTGTTGTGACTTACAAAAAAAAAGTGGAGGTCTATTTTTAAAGTCAGGGGAGTTCCCCCAGGTTAAAAAAGGGAGGAGGAGCATATTTTAACTCCAATAGGTATGAACCATCGGCTTTTTTTGGACACCTATTGACCTAAAATATAAAACTAACATTTTAGTTTATCATAAGCTTAAGGGGAACCCTTAGGGCAATTCTTTGCAAGAGAAAAGAAAACTGAAATGCATGGTGCTCCCGTTTTGTCTCTGAATTGACATGCATTTGGCTCTAGCTGGATCGAGCTGCGGATCCCTGGTCCAGGTTCCCAGCTTTCTAGCATGAACATAACCTGCACAGAGGTGCCACCAGCAAATGGGTCTTTGGCTGGTGCCTTACCTGTGCAATGTCACGCTGTCCTTTTGGAAGGACCCTTCCCAACATGCTAAACTATAGTTTTGTACCAAAGCTCTCATGAAGACATGCAAATGGCTGAAAACTTCAACCCCTTGCTGCAGAGGTTTTGCAATGTCCCCTGGAAGGTCTTTGTGGCTTCGTGGGAGTGAAATAAAAGGAATGGAGGATGTGTGGGAACTTTGTGTTGGAAGACACTTGTCTAGCCGGGTAGTGATTAAGAGATTACACACTGTGTTTTGTCTGAGTGGCTCACATGGTTTTCAATGTTATTCCTGTTTAAGGTTGGCTGCCAACGGTGGAGGTGGGAGGCGATGGGAGACAGAGAAGCCAGCAAAGTTTCTAAGATTATGCCGCAAGTGGCTCCAAATCCTGGTGCAGCTCAGCCCTCTTCACTTGAGAAGAACACATGGCCTGCGTGGGGTTAGCCAGAGACTGTGGAGGGAAGGAGCTTTCAGAAAGTGCTGCCTCTGTTGAATTTCAGAGTTTTGGCATTAATAATGAGGCCTGGCTCCCTGGGCTATGATGATTATAGACGAGATGATTTCAGACGCTCCTGTTACATGCATGTCAACCAAGACATAGAGGAAGGATTCTTCTTGCTTTTGCACAGTACGCAGACCCATCTGGCTGGCCCTGGAGGAGTCGATTTCACCCAAGGTCTCACTGTAGCTCAGAAGCCCCGGGCTGTGCTCAGGACTGCCCAGCCCTGCTGCCGGCCGCGGCCATTTTTCTGGGGGAGATGCGAGACAGCACTGTGTGATCTGTAACACAGGGGAGAAAACAGAAAGCTCTCCCTCGAAGCTGGCTAAGCAAGAAGCTCACACTTTCATAAGCACTTCTTTCTTGCCCAGGTGCTCCTTCTTCTTCCTTGACCCTTTGTTTCTGTGACTATAACAAGACTGATGTGGGTCAGATTAACTCCCAAACATTATTGTTCTCCCAGAAAAGGAGGTAAAATGATAATGGCAATCAGAAAAATGTTTTGCTGCAGTTTGGCATTTCTTATGAAGCTAAATATAGTTTTTCCATGTGATCCAGTCAGTGGTGCTCCTTGGCATTTACCCAAATGAACTAGAAACCTTTGTCCACAGAATAACCTTCACACAGATATTTCTGGAAGATTTATGCATAGTTACCCAAACTGGAAAACATGTCTTTCAATAGGTGAATGGATAAACAAATTCCATTATATCCATATCATGGAATAGTATTCATCAATTAAAAAAAAGGAACCATCAAGGTATAAAAATGCAGGGTGAGACCGTGAATGCATATTGCCACAGAAATATGGAAGCCAATCTAAAAGGCTAAACATACAGTGTGATTCCAAATCTATGACACCCTGGAAAAGGCAAAACTATATGAGTTTTGCCTCATATATATATGAGGATAGCAAAAAGAGCAGTTATTGAGAGGGATTGGTTTTTGGGGAAAGGAGTGACAGGATATTGTCATGTTGGGGCTGTGGCTTCATGCATTGTCAAAGTCAGAGAACGCACAACACAAGGAGTCAACCGGAATGTAAACTATGGGCTTTGGTTAATAAAACTGTATCAATATTGTTTAATTGTAACAAATATAACTCAAGAATCCAAGATGCTATAGGGGAAATTTAGAGTCAGTCTATGGGAATTGACTGTATTTTATGTTCAGCTGTTCCATAACCTTAAACTGCGTTAGAAAATAAAGTTGACTAATTAAAAAAAAAAAAGTAGGTGGGAGATGGTTAGTACACTGGTCTTTTGATGACTGTGCTGGGGACAAAGTGTTCTGGGGCTTCAGGAAACGAGTAGCAGGCATTGTACAAATCTCACATAATCTCTGCAGTCTCCTTTGATAGGCTTTGATTTTGGTTAAAGTGTCACTTGGATGTGCTGAAGGAATTCAAATCAAGAATTAAGTGACCGCCATTTGTGAGTCCTAACCCTTTTCTCCCCCTTCTTTTTTGCTTATATCTAGTTGTGGTATCTAAATGGAAGGGGTGCCTAGTTGGCTCAGTTGGTTAGGCATTGGACACTTGATTTCCATTCTGGTCATGCTCTTGGGGTGTGGGGTCAAGCCTTGCATGGGCTCCATGATGGGTGTGGAATGTGCTTAATATTTTCTCTCCTCCTCCCCCTCTCACCATCCCCTTTCTCTCTCTCTCAAAAAATAAAAAAAGGTGGGTGAGAAAATAGAAAAATCATTATAATCAACACCTTTATAATTTTTGTTTATGTATAGTCTATTAAGCAAGATGGGAAAGGAAGAAAGCTTTTTTTCTCTCCCCATGTTAGGCTCTTTGGCTGGGGTCCCGTATATTACACTAACAAAAGACAGACCACCAGAAGAAAGAGAAACAGAAGCTTATTAGCATGTGCCATGCAATGCACACACAAGAGTTCCCAGTGAGGAGTAACTCAAGGGGTGGGTAAAACTCGGGCTTATAAAACATCTTGAACAAAAGAACATTTAGTCTTCAGATAAATGACAGGACAAAGGAAAAGGATTTTGAGTTAAGGGTGAGGAACTGTAGGGAGCACCTCTGGGCTGATACGGGTCTAGAGTATCTCCAATGATTAATTTCTGTTTTTCCTGGCGGAGGGTGGAGACATCTTTAAATTTGCCTATTTGCTTTTAGGCAGCTAGGGGGAGGACAGAGAACTTTTCTTACATCTGTTTCTTCACAAATCCCTTCAGTTCAAAATAATTCTTATGCCAAAGTAGCATATTTTGGGGTGGCATTTTCTGCTACTTTTCAGCATCTGCTAATGAATATTGAATTCTTTTAGGTGCTGGGAAAAATACAAAGAAGTTTCACCTGAGATCCTCTCTCCTGGATTTTTAAACTCTAACAGAGAGATAAGAAACTAACACATGAAGAGAACTACCGTACAATTAGCAATCCCACTTCTGGGAATCTATCTGAAGGCAATAAAATCACTATTTCTACGAGATAGCTGCATTTCCGTGTTCATTGCAGTGTTACTCACAATAGCTGAGGTAGGGAAACACCCCAAGTGTCTGCTGATAAATGACTGGGCAAAGAAAATGTGGAGTAAGTTGTAGACTCAGAATATTATTCAGTCTTTAGAAAGAAGGAATTCCTCCTATTTGCAACAATATGGATGAACCTGGAGAACATTATGCCGAGTGAAATAAACCAGACACAGAAAGACAAATACTCCACGATTTCACCAATATATGGGATCTAAAAAGGTTGAACTCATAGAAACAGAGAGTAGAAGATTAGTTTCCAGGTGCTGGGAGTGGAGGAAATAGATGTTGGTCAAAGGATACAAACTTTCAGCGGTAAGATGAAAACAAAACCTGGTCACTTAGTATACAACATGGTCACTACAGTTAATAAAACTATAGTGTATACTTCAGTTTTCTAAGACAATAGATCTTATATCAAGAAATATGTATCAGTGCCTCCTTTGCTGAAATTATCACACTTGCTCCTTGCCATTTTAGGACTTAAATTTTCTAGAAAAGATAACCATTAAATTACAGGTAATGACATGTAAGTGGTTGATTGCTGTCTCCATCCCATTCACAGCTTGTACTTTTACTGGGTTGCCTGGGATGATGCAGAACTGGAAGGAACAGAGATGCCAGGCTGAGTGTCTTTGGAGGGGAAGCACAGGGTTGGGAAAGGGATGGAGAAGTTTCCAAAGACTGATAGGACTGAGTTTGGCAGCAGAGTTCTTTAGAGAATTCTGGTGGAGGGTGATGAGTCATTTTCCCCAACTGGGAATGAAAGATTTCAACAACCTCCATTTGGACCTCAAACTTTCTAATTGATTAAGGTCTGCTTTCCAACTTTTCTCTTCTTTTAGGCAATAGACCATGTGGGCAAAGCATCCTCTGATGGGAACCAAAACTAGCCCCTCACTGAGGCAATAGGGACTGCCCTGAGCCAGCAAGACTCCACCCATGACAGTGATCACGACAACAATCAACTTGACTTTCACTGCCCACCTACATATACCCAGTAAGCCTTGTCCCACATTTTCCTTACATAAACCTGGAAGTATCTTTGGCACTTCGGAGACAGCCTTTGAGACATTAGTCTTAGGTCTTTCTGGTGTTGGCATCACTGAAATAAATCCCTTATATGTCTCACCACTACTCAGCTCTCTGCTTTTAGGATTTTGTCATCAGTAAGGGGCTGAACATGGTCTGTTTGGGAGCCCCCAGAGCCAAGTGCTCTTGAATAATTGTGCCCTAAGATATAGGAGGGTATGAACAGTGGAGAAATAAAATTTAAAGAAGTCTTATCTTGTACCTCTCTTGTAACTTCCCTTTTATAACTATTTGGGGGATGGGTTTATTTATTTATATTTTTTTGGATGTGACCCCATCTTGGGTGGGGAAAGGGAAAAGAAGGCCCAGTTTGGTTCTGTTGACACAAAAAGTAGACTGAAATGTTCAAAGAAGGAGGAAGCAAATGTGGGGATTGCTTAGTGAGAGGAACTAATTCAGTGTGGAGGGGACCAAGAAGGCTTCAGGAGGAAACACCATTTAAGCTGAGATCATAGTCCTGGGAGTCGGTTAGGTGAGACAGAAGCAGGAGGTCATGAGAATGAAAGATTTCTTTCTTTCTTTCTTTCTTTCTTTCTTTCTTTCTTTCTTTCTTTCTTTCTTTCTTTCTTTCTTTCTTTCTTTCTTCCTTCCTTCCTTCCTTCCTTCCTTTCTTCCTTTCTTTCTTTCTCTCTCTCTCTCTTTCTCTCTCTCTTTCTTTCTTTCTTTCTTTTTCTTTCTTTATTTAGAGTCAAGACTCTTGACTCTAGAGCAACAGGCAAGAGTGTGAAGGGCATAGGAGGGTCTTCAGTTGTGACTTGAGAGTTGAGAGTTGAAACCAGGGCAATGGCACACCCAGACTGTGTGCTGTGAGGAGCAGTATGGGGGTGATGGATATGATGGAGGACAGAGGACACTGGATCTTAGCTGGGAGTGGATGGATTTACCAGCAAAGAGGAAAAACATTATTCCAGTTTGAGGGGAATAGCAGGGATCTGGGGCATGAGACAGTATGGATTCTTGAGGTACTCATGTAGGGCAGTTTTGACTGAATAGCTTCTGTTAGTCTTGTACTCAAGTTGAACACATGCTTTAAGATGCAAAATTTGGCTGGATCCTTGGTTTTCCCAGCTTTTCTAATTTTTTTCCAACTTCCATATTTGGGTAGAAGTCCTTTATGTTAACTTTTCGCACCCTCAACAGGTAAGGCAGAAGTCTAGAAAAACAAAACACAACAAACCAAAACATAAAAACTCTGGGTCTACTTAAAGGCACCAATTGTTTTTAAAATTTATTACCAAATAAGTGGGGCAATTAGTGGCAGATTCTTTTGAGGTCTTGACTGTGCTAGTTGTGTGGACACAGCAACTATGGGATACTTCAGATGGGACAAGTCCAAAATGAGATATGATGTAAGGATTTCAAAGGCTTTGTGCCCCCCAAAAAGAAAAGAATGCAAAATATATGATTGATAACCTCTATATTGATGACATGTTAAAATGATAATAATTTTGGGTAAAGGGGGTTTAAGACTATATTGCTAAAATTAACTTCAACTATTTTTCTTTCCTTTTTTTATTGTAGTACATTCGTTTGCTAGGACTTCCTTAACAAAACACCATAACGAATAAAATGCCAACAAAATACATTTATTTTCTCAAAGTTCTGGAGGCTGGAAGTCTGGGATTAAGGTGTCTGCAGTGCCACCCACAAGGTTCCTGTAGTCCTTGGTGGAAGAAGGGCAGAGTGGCTCTGTGAAACTGAGAACACAACCTCACCTCTGGGGTCCTGGAACGTCAGGGTCTGTGGTGAGAGAAACAACCTGCCAACCTCTGTCTGGATAACTTTCAGGGTCATTCCTCCATTTTCTTAAAGGATAACACACATGCACAGCTGGATAGCCCTAGTGTTCTGTCCCTATAATCACAGACGTCCCCCTACCTTCCTTCATTTTGTCCTATCTCCATCCCCTTTTGGCCAAGTGGGCAATGTTTCTTGAGTATAATGCCATCCCTGATCCCACTTCTGCTGAAATGGCTGATTGCATGCATGAATCATACCTGTAATCTCTTTATCAAATGCTTGCCTGGCCACATCCTCAGTGTTCTCTCTAGAACACACAAACTCATTTTTTTTTTTCCAATATGGATGGGTTGAGAATTTTTTAGTCCTTTGAGTCCTGGTTCTTTTTAGCTTACTATTTCCTTCTTCAGTATATTCCTCTCTTCTTGTATTTTACCATACACAGGGGGAAGAAATCAGGACACACCCTCAGCATTTTGCTTAGAAATCTCAGCTAAATAGCCAAGTTCATCACTTGCAAATTCTACCTTCCACAAAACACTAGAACACAATCCAGCCAGGTTATTTGCCACTTTTTAACAAAGATGATCTTTTCTCCAGCATCCAGTAACATGTTCCACATTTACATCCAAGTCTCACCAGAAGCAGCTCTAACACCTATATTTCTACCAATAGTTTCTTTAAGGCAACCTAGACTTTTCCTGGCTGTACTTCGAAACTCTTGCAGCTTCTACCCATTAGCCAGGTCCAAAGTCACCTCCTCCTGTTCATGTGTTTGTTACAGAAGCATGCCCCTACCTGCTACCAAAATCTTATTAGCATGCCAGGGGCCACCATAACTAAAAGCCACACACTGGGAGGCTCACACACTGAGATTTATTTTCTCACAAGATCAAGGTGCCAGCATGCCTGGCTTCTCCTGAGGCCTCCTTCCTTAGTTTGCAGATGGCTGCCCTCTCTCTGTCTTTACATGGCTTTTACTCGGTGCTCGAACATCCCTGTGTCTCTCAGTGCACCCAGAGTCTCTCTTTTTATAAGAACACCAGTTAGATTGGTTGAGAGCCTACACTCACAGCTTCATTTTCAGATCATTACCTCTTCAAAGGCTCTATCTCCAAATACAGACATATTCTGAGGTAGGGAGTGAGGGCTTATGAATTTTAGAAGATAAAATTCATCTCATAACACACGTGTACTAAAAAGTCTTAAAACTGCAAATATGGCCTGCATTCACAGTTTGCATCCTGCTTCTACAGGATGGCACTGTGGTAGGAGCTACCTGCAAGGGAAGTGTTGTCATAGTAATTTCCTTCTTCAGCCAGAGTTCAACAATCTAGTTTCCTGTTGGTGCCAGTAAAAATGCATTGCCCACTAGCGCCTAGTGTGCGTGGGCTGTGGATGTTTGAGTGCCTCTCTCTCTCTCTCTCTCTCTCTTTGTTTTTATATCTTTTTCACATATGACTCCAGTTACTTACTGAACAGATGAGGACTTGCAGACACTTGATCACAGGGAGACTGAGCTCTTCTATTGAGCAGCAGGGCTCAGTCTGAGGCAACCATTCTGCCCTCCCTGGAGACCATGTCTGTGTTGATCACTCTGGTCAGTCATCACCTTGCTTGCACTGTGCTGACTCAGGCTCCCTGTGACCCCAGCTCACACTTACTAGGTCTCAATTTTCTTTCTGGAGAGAGGGACCTCTTCTCACACATGCCTGTTCTCACTTCAAAAGGACAGGAGAGGCCACATGAAACAAGGTGGGTCACATGGCCATTACCTCACGAGGAACTAGTGTGGCCTAAGGAAATCAATTCAGTAGAAAGCTACGGTTACACGGACAACCTGGCCACAGCCAAACCATACTTCCAGAGAGGTAAATGCTCATAGAGTCTTCCATTCCATGCTTTAGATCCTTTCTTCAAATAACAGTAATTCAGGGGCTTCCACTCTCACCATTCAACATCTCCTCCAGAGACAGGGAAGATCTGGGAGGTCCAGGATTCATTTCAATAACAGCACCATGTGGGAAAGTTTAATCTCTTGCAGGTCACAGGAGAAGAAGCTAGAAACTCATGGGCAGCCCATGAGTTGTGTGACTCCTTGCGAGGAATTTCTCTGCCAGGCTTCAAAGACACAGGTAGAGAGTGGGTATGTGTTTAGAGAATGTGACTGGAGAGTAGGGTGTGTGCATGTATACAGTTCCCTAGGGCTGCTCTAACAAATTCCTACAAACTGAGTGTCTTGGAACAATAGAAATCCACAGTTCTAGAGGCTAGAAATCTATATACAAGGTGTCTGTGAGACCTACTCCCTCTGATGGCTCTGGGATAGGGGCCTTCCTTGTCTCTTCCTTGACTTGTAGCTATATCACTCCAATCTCTGCCACCATCATCACATGACTTTCTTCCTGGATATCCTCTATGTCTCTATATCCCAATCTTCTCTTTCTCTTCTGAAGACACAGTCATTACATTTAAGGTCCATTCTTACCAAGTATAACTTCATCTCAACTTGATTATACCTACAAAGACCTTATTTCTAAATAAGGTCACATTTATAGTCCTGAGGTAGGGCTTAAACATATCTCTTTGGGGGATACAACTCAACCCACTATGGTCTATTAGACAAATATAGAAGATTAGGTAAAGAGAAATTGGGGGAGATTCTAATATCAGCTGAATGATCTGGGATATTACTTGGTATGAGGACAAGGGAGCCAGGGAAAAGCTTGAGAAGACACCTTTTGTAGGATCCTAGCCCTGGCAGCAGAATGTAGGTTTGGGGGATCAAAAAGGTGACAGTCTGGTTAGTGTTAGGAGGTTACTGCATTAGTCTGGCAGATACAGCAAGGCCTGCCAATGGGAATGAAAATGGCAAAGCCATAGGGGAGGTTTTATGTAGATGGAATCAACCACTTGACCATTGATAGAATACTGGGTGGAAGATGGAGATGAAGGAAAAGAGAAGAGAGGGAGAGACGAAAAGAGAGAGAAAAGAAGAGACAGGGGGTCTGGGTTTTGCCATCCAAGTAACAGAGCTAGAAAAAAAAAAAAAAGAAAATTCAGTTTTCAAACTTTGCACTCTCAGATGCAAGAAGTTATTCCACAAAGAGAGATTCAACAAAAAGTTGGGGATGTGCATATAGAATTTAAGCAGGACACATTGATTGTAAGATAGTTTGTAGTAAAAGGAACATCATAGCTTATTATTAGTTTACCATGTCCTGGTTTTCATTTTGGAGGGAGAAGTAAAGAGAAGGTGGTGGGGGTTAAGTACACCACATTACCTGAAACAAATCTAGAAGATGGAAACTGATGGGAGAAATTGGGGTCAGAAAGCCTCAGCAGCTTAAAAAGATGATTGAAATATTTCCTTAAGAATCATTGCTGTCACAAAAAAATGGAGGGTTCTGTTCCATCTTGAGTTTACTCATTACTGCTTTCATTTGAGGTTAAGGAGAATTAATAATCATGATGAGAATCAGTTTCCTGTTTAGCTCACTATGAGCAAATAGCTCAAATAGTGTGCATGAAAGAAAGAAGACAGAAAGACCAAGACAGAGAGACAGAGGTAGAGAGAGAGAGAGATGGAGTGATACTGACAGAGAAGACAGAGAGAGAGAGAGAGAGAGAGAGGAGAGAATTTTCATATATACATATATATATGAAGGAAAATTATATAATTTTCCTTCATAAAATAATAATAATAAAATATATATATTAATAAAATATATATTAATAAAAATAATAAATATATATATATATACACACACACATAAATAGGAAGTTTCAATGGCACAAAATTCATTGGTATTGACCGACATTTGAGACTGATGGATTCTATGTATTCTATGTATTTTGGGGGTAACTGTGGAATAGTGTAGGAACCATTTCTGGAAACACTGGAAGCCTAAAGGTAGAAATGTGAGAGGGACAAATCAGGAGAATGGTCTGACTTGAAAACACAGGTGTAAGTAATTCTTCCCTCCATTTTCCTCCCGGTTGTCCAACTCAATGACATGTGGAGATCAGCTATACTTGAATTTATTGTGAAATTAATTCTAAAGGAGAACATTCAGCATTTTTTACAGCAGGCACAATAGAAGTGGGGAGTAGTGATGGTGAAAAATACATTTGAACTTAAAAAGTGACTAAAAATTATATTTGAACTCAAAAAGATATTTGAACTAAATAAGTCACTTTTGCTTTTTGTTCTTTGATTAGGTCCATTATTTATTCTTCATTATTTATTCTTGATTAGGCCTATTATTTATTCTTGATTAGGCCCATTATGTATTCTTCATTATTTGAAAGGTTGGCCTCTGTTCTGAATTTCTTTGCTTTTATAAGAATATTAATGGAAGCTTCATGTTCATCTTTCTTTTTTTTTTTTTAAGATTTTATTTATTTGACAGAGAGAAACATAGCCAGAGAGCAGGGGGAGTGAGAGAGGGAGAAGTGGCCTCCTGCTGAGCAGGGAGCCCGATGTGGGACTCGATCCCGGGTCTCCAGGATCATGACCTGAGCCGAAGGCAGTCGCTCAACCAACTGAGCCACCCAGGCACCCCATGTTCATCTTTCAAATACTATTGCACTCATGTGGAATATAAGGTGGCTTTTCTCTTTAGCTATTTGTTCTAAATATTTGAACAAATTTTGTTCCTTTCAGTGCATTGCTTATGAACGGTACTCAACTTACTAGTAATTTAAATGAATAATTACAAATTAAAATTTATAAACATAAGTGAGATAGTCTCTGTTCTCAGGAGCTTAAAATATAAAAAAAAACATAAAAAGACTGATGTCTTCATAAATAATCATACTCAAGATCAGTATCAGTCCATTTAGGTGGGTATAACAAAATATCATAGATCAACTAGCTGTAAACAACTGAAATTTATTTCTGACAGTCGAAGAGCTGGAAGTCCAAGATCAGGTGTCAGCATGGTCAGGAAGGAAAATCTTTGTGTTGAAAACTTCCTGTAGCCTCATATGGTGGAAGCAACTAGGGAGTTCTTCAGGGTCTCTTTTATAAGAGTGCTAGTTCTTCATGAAGGCTCCACCCTCATGACCTAAGTACCTCCCAAAACCCCACTTCCTAATACCATTGCATTAGACATTAACATTTCAACATATGAAATTTAGGAAGGCATATTTAGACCATAGCAACTGGCTACATAATTTGTAGGGTGCAGGACAAAATGAAGATGCAGGGCTTCTTGTTCAGAAATTAAGTTTTTCAAGATGGTGACCATGTTGCATTCATCTAAGGCCCATTATGTATTCTTCATTCTTCATGGATTTGCGGCCTATGCAAAGGACTATTCTGCACACAGGGCCCTGCATAGGCCGCAAATCCATGAAGCTGGCCTTAATCATAATATGGGCCAGATATTGATATAGAGGATATCACTGTAGGGGAGGGATGCCTGTGTGGCTCAGTTGGGTTAAGCATCTATCATCTTTAGGGTCATGATCTCAGGGTCCTGGGATGGAGCCCCAAGTCATGCTCCCCACTGAGCAGGGAGTTTGCTTCTTCCTCTCCCTCTACTCCCGCATGATCCCTCTCTCCCTCAAATAAATAAATAAGTAAAGAAAGAAAGAAAGAAAGAAAGAAAGAAAGAAAGAAAGAAAGAAAGAAAGAAAGAAAGAAAGAAATATTGCACTTAGGAAGTGTGTATGTAAATTAGGCCCTGACTCCCTCTATGATTTCATTTCTAGCCATTCCTTCTCTTCACCACTGACTTTCTTTCTGCACATTTCAGGTACAAAGCATGGCAACATAGGGTTTTAACTCTTCTGTTTCCTCTGCCTGGCACACATTCCCATGGCTCATCAATTGGTTGACATTCTTGCACCATAAATCTTTGCTTAACTTTCCCTTCTTCAGAAAGTTGACAATCCTATCTAAACAGCAACTTCCTATCTGTCTTCTTACCTGGCTTTCCTTAATAATGCAATCCCTGGTTGACCAGATGTCTATGTGATTAGGATTTCCTGATGGCCTTCCCCAGACAGAATGCAAACTCTGTGTGAACGGGGGGCTTTGTTTTATTCATAGCTATGTCCTTAGCACTTGTAACAAGGGTTGACACAAATAAGGAACTCCAGAAAGGATTAAGTGAATGAGTAAATGAATGAATGATGAATGAATGAAGACATGTTGCTGCAGGATCCACTGTTTTTCCCTAGGGGAACAGCACTGTTTCCAGGTGGCTCTAGCCTTTAATGAAAGAATTGACTAGGATGGCAGGTGATGTGTGAAAGGCATCCCACAGTTACAAAAGGAAAGGAATGTTAGAGCATGGCATGTTTACAAATGCTCCTATACCTTCTGCTCTCCCAGGACCAGTATTTTGCAAATCCAAGCAACTGTATTGTCTAATTGTATCTCTTGTCTATATATTGTGTGAGTTTTATTTTGTTCACATACCTTATCCAGTGTGCTGACAAATTCATCTTTATTTATATCTGGAGGCATGTCTGCTCTACTCACAGATCTGTTTTCTAAGGACTTCTTCCCATCATCCCTGCTGAAGGGGTAGGTCCGGGGCCATGTTTAGTTTT
Source organism: Spilogale gracilis (assembly GCA_004023965.1). Taxonomy (NCBI): domain Eukaryota; kingdom Metazoa; phylum Chordata; class Mammalia; order Carnivora; family Mephitidae; genus Spilogale; species Spilogale gracilis. Next base: position 113,277 of record PITA01001693.1, on the reverse strand, counting down.
ATTATATCACTATGTTTGCCATAGAAGATTGGAGCAGAACTGAACACTTGACCCAATGTCAACCAATCAGCTTGCTGGCCCATCAGCAAGCTTTGAGTAAATCAGTTTTACTCACAACAAGTTGAAAAGAGACATAGAGACTCTTTCAAAATGGTGATGGGTGTTGCACCTAACAGGCTCAGAGCTGGTGGCTACATTGAGTTCAGCAAAGAGACAACACAGTCAGAGAGGAAAAGAGATAAGAAACACAGAAGGAGAGAAAGAAGGAAGATCATGGAGCTATTGAGAAATGAGGATACTCTTTCTGAGAGTTTCCCAGTTGCACGGACCAGCTGTATTTTTGGTTCCTCTCTCTGAATGAGATCACTTTCTTATCTTTATAATAACCCACTTAGTGCAACTCACTCTCCAAAATTGATACAGAAATTACCCAGAAAAACACAACTACTGGGAAATGCATCTTTCTGGTTATTCTAATATTCATTTCAACAACATTTAATGCACAATCATAGCTACTGTCAAGGATATAAAGGTAGAAAGTGACAAAATTCATTCTCTTGAGGATATGAACTTTATTGGAAAAAAAGCACATGTGACAAAGTATGATTAAGTTTTCATGGAGTGAAGAGATCTGTGTAGACAATGCTGGGTGAAGGCTTGGTGCCAGTTCTGGAGGATTAGGTAAGATGCAGGAGTTTGGTTTTTTTTGTTTGTTTGTTTTGTTTTGTTTTGTTTTCAGGTAAGATAAATTGGAGGGAGGTATGAAGAAAGTATCTGCAGGGCCATGAAACTATCCCATTTAGAGCAGAGTTCACGTCTGTGAATAAGAAAGTTAAGGCTATTTGGGTACAAATTCTTCTGGAATGTTAAATCCTTTGATATTCTGGCTGAGAAATTTGGGCTTTACTCAAGAGACCTTAGAGTGGCTGAAGGGTTTTGGGGAAGGCAGTAACACTGAGCACTATTGCATTGAAAGGATTAATCTGGAGCATCAGTAGATCAGAGGATGTGAAAAGTGCTCCTGATGTCCCATGACATGCATCATTGTTCCATGTCTGACTTCAGCTACAGCAGGGATGGACAGATCCTGGGCACCCTGACAGGGTCCCACCTCAAGGGCAACAACCTTCCATATCTCTGCACTTTCCTTCTTCAGAGAATTCTCTGAAGCCAGGAGAGCCATGACACTTCACAGAGTTACCCAGAAATGCAGGGGAGATACACATTCTGGGTTCACTTTAACTGCTGGGGATTGGGAATCAGGTGAAAAATGCCTCAGTCTCCTGTCCTTCAGAAGGACAAGTCATTAACATTCTGGAATATCTTCAGAAGGTCTCCAATAGGATGTAGTCCTGTATATATAACTACAAAATCACTCAACTATTGCTTCCCAAGTTCCAAAGAATCTTACCAACTCCATCCAGTGCTCCTTTCTTCCCGGGTTGCAGATGGGACAATAATGACAATGGCTTAATTTTTTGGGCCTCTGTGATTTTATAGGCACAGTTTAAGCTCTTTATATGAATCAATTAATTTTTTCTTCACATCAATCCTGGAAAATAAATAAAATGATTAATTCCATTTTGAAGACAAAGAACATTGAAGTAAAGGGAGATTGAACACCTAGACTAGAGTCATAGTTTGCCAGCAGTGGGGGATCTGAACCCAGTCCAGTCTGACTCACACCACAAAAGCTACTTTCGTCTCTAGGTCTTCCCATTTCTGAGGAACCTAAGGTAGGAATTAATTCTTCTTTTAAGAGCCATGAGGGAGTTCATGAGAGAAAGGTGGGCTCATGTACATGGAGGTGCATATTCCAGCTGGGAATTTAACTCCAAATATGAGAACAAAGAAAGAAAGTTGACCCCTCCAGGCAAAGAGGTTGGTCCCCCATGAAAGCTGATGCTGATCTCTGTTTTGAGGTCCAGGGCAGGCTGACAGGGATGCACAGGTGGGAGGCCCATGTGGGTCAGTCTGGAGAGAGACAGGGGTGTTTACCACCAACTGTGATAAAATCCACACTCACTTGCAGAGGCTCATGCAGCAGAGGGATTACGCTTACATCTTCAATCTCTTACTGCTGCTGTGTTCTAACTCCAGCCTCTACCTGAGTCTCCTTCCTCCTTGCACCTGGGCGTCCTAGAACTAAATGAAATGGAATGACCTATAATGTACTCACCCAATGCTCATATTTGGAGTGAGCATCTGTACTCCAAGGCCATAGGGATCCCTTCTTCTGGGCTTCTCTACCTGCTAAGTAATTCACAGAGCAGTGAATCCATGGGCTTCTAATGCACCATATGACGTACAACCCTGGCAACATATCTGTGGGATGTGGGATGTGGGATGTGGTAGTGGCTCAACTGGAAGTGTGTTGGGAGAATAATCCATTAAAGAGGGGAAAAAAATCAATAACACAATTAGAAACCATTTCATCCTATAAAGACGCCAGCTGCTAGGAGGGCCACTGCTACCAGGTGCTGCCTCTAATGGCGTGTGCCGTCTGTTGCTCTCAACAGCCCCTCTGCCTTTCAGGATGTGATGTCCTCTTAGGACACCAAGGATGTTGAAAATACAGCAGATGCAAGGCATAAATATCCTGTCTTCATCAACAGTACAAGAGAACAATTTATTATGAGACTAAAGACATCCTTCCCCAATCAGCTAAACTTCATGGACAATGCAGTTTCACTTCCTGGCATATTTTCTCTTTGGTTTTCTTCTTCCCCTCTTCTCCTTTCCCATGGAAAACATTTAAAGCACCAAGACAGCTGATTTTACTATGTCAAAGAAACACAACATTCCCTGGGAAATTGTGCATGAGGAATGACTTGCATGCACAAGCTGTCCTTAAAAGAGTTCAAGTTTACTGCCCTGGTTTTTGATAATCATTGTCTTTCATGATCATTCATTGATTCATTCTAGAAATGTCCATTCAGTGCCTACTGTATATTAGTTACACTGTGTGGGGTCACTGAAAAGTTCATTCAAAATATAGATAATTGACATTTCCCCAAATAACAGACCAACCTCATGATCAATCACGAGCACATCTTTTTAAAGTCACTTAAAACCGAAGTTATTTTAGTTGTGTTTGGAACTAAAATAATCAAGACAAAAAAATTTTAAGCTTTAGCAATAGAAATGTTCCCTAATGGTTTTAGTGTAATTAAAATGTATGTATTTATACTTGGAAAATAAAAAAAAACCAATAAGATAACTGGAAGTGCAAAAGCAATTTGAGAATCCTGGTTGATTCTTTAAGTGTCGATGACACCTTCTTCTGACATCTGGGACATTCCAGCATGTAGGTCTAGCGTGGGTTTCATGTTCCACTGGCTATTTGGCTGTCTTGTTTCCCTAACACCACTCAGATCCCAGGGATGAGCAATCATCTTTTAAATGCCGCCTGGAGGCTAACCACCCTGGCCCCTGCCCCCAGTGCAAGAACACATCTCTCTTCCTCTCCATCTTATGTCCTCCAGGGGAAAAAGCACTTAAAAGTCGATCTTTCAGGGGTTCAATCCACATGCCCCTTTCTCATTTTCCAATGCTCAAGAGAAACAAGAAATGCATGCACAGAACATGATGTCAGTGCTCTCTGTTTGCGGCCTCACTTCCTTTTGCCTTTGAGGCTCATGGGCAGTAGGCGCCTACAACGTCAACTCTCTGATTAGGACCACAGGTGCCCACCTATCCACTGTGGTCCCAACCACTTCCTTTTCCCTGACCTCCCCCAAGGAAGCCAGGTGGTGGGGTACATTTTAAAAGCAAGGCTATCCTGTCACATATCACCATGACAACATCTGGGCACCTACCATGGGTGATGGTGCCAAACTGGAGGTATCTCCAGCTGGGGTTTTGAATTGCTTATTCCTAAAACCTGTTCATCTGCTTGCTTTTGCTGTGTGTTGAGAAGGGGCCATCATGGCCAGGAAGGCTAGATCTGGAGATAAATAAGGGTAATTAAACCTAATGCTTGACAAACGACATACACTCATCACTGAGGTCAGGAAAGCATATCAGTTCTCACATCAGAATTACATTATTGCAAGTGGTATCATTTGGGTTTTCCCCCTCACAGTTCTCATACATTAACCATTTCTAGAGACAGGATACAGGATGCAGTGATTATCCATTACAAGGCAGGTCCCTGAATTGCATTTAGCCTAATAGTTGTTCTTGCATTTTCATAGCTGCTTATTCAACTTGTTGCTTTGGGTTCAGTTTTCCTTCCTGCAGAGATCTGCAAGAAGAGGAATACTTCTATCTGCTGTGTGATGGTGGGGAGTGAACACGACATCCTACCATCTTTCAGGCCACTTGTTGACTAACTTCTCTGCATATCCAAGGTGGTAATGTGCCCTAATACACATGGCCTCAATTTCAGGATTTTAAAATATCTCATATTTCAAAAATAGTGTAATCTGCACATATATAGCAAGCAATTCTAGTAACTACTTACTTTTAGTTCTTCTTATTTTTTAACTGAAGTTATAATTAATTTGATTTGATAACCAATAGTAATACTTTTTTTTTATATATAAAAATGTCAACTTGCTGTCCTCCCTCCTCATTTTCCTCTTATCCTGCCCTTGAAATCATTGAAGGCTCAAGGAAATCTCTATTTCTGGATAAGACTTTGACTGCTCCCAGTGTGGTTGAGTCCGGGTCTCTCTCCATTGTGATGCTTGGGGTGCTGCTGTGGTATTTTTGGAACCACCTCAGACAACTGGTAACCAACAGGAGCAGCCAACAGGAAGTGCCTGCCTTCAACAAACTCCGAAATCCTGGCTTGGACATGAAATGTCTTAACTTATTAAACTTAAGTCTTAGAAAATACTCTAAAGTTCTTCATCCCATGATGTTGGCCTGGGCATCCCTTGGGTTGGATTGATCATCCTAAATTTGTTTTGCCCTCAATGCAAATGAAGCACAATTAACCTCGAGGGAGGAAGGAAGTACTCTTCTTCTTTTTTTAAAGATTTTATTTATTTATTTGACAGAGAGCATGCAGGAGGAGTAGCAGGCAGAGGGAGAGGGAGAAGCATATTCCCTGTTGAGCAAGGAGGCTGGCATGGAGCTCGATCCCAGGACCCTGAGGTCATGACTTGAGCCAAAGGCAGACATTTAACCAACTGAGCCACTCGGGTGCCCCAGGGAAGTACTCTTCTTGCAAGGCCCAGAAACATGAGCTGCTCAAAAGAGTGTTTAATATTTATTACCAAGCAGAGCTTGAAGAACAAGGGGACATGAGTAGTTAATAACATTTGCTTCTGGCTACCAAAAATATATATGTTTAAAGTATAAAACAAAAAATTAGAGAAGGGAAAAAATAAAATATAGGAAAAAATCACTTGAGACAGCTTCTTTGTCAAAGCTTTTGTTTGTGTTCTTCTATATCGACACATATTTCTACACTCACACACAAGTCCTAGTTACATGTGTTCCTTTTTATCAAAGAAGAGGGTTTTACCATGCAAATGTTTTTTTTTTTAAGATTTTATTTATTTATTTGACAGAGGGATCACAAATAGGCAGAGAGGCAGGCAGAGAAAGGGAGGGAGGCAGGCTCCCCGCAGAGCAGAGAGCCCGATGTAGGACTTAGTCCCAGGGCTCTGAGATCATGACTCGAGCGGAAGGCAGAGGCTTAACCCTCTGAGCCATCCAGGCGCCCCACCATGCAAATGTTTTTGCCCATGCTTTGCTCTCTACAATATATTTTGAACATTTTCTCCTGAGGTTAGTGTAACAACTTCCTCGTGTCTTGTCTTATGAATGGGTCATAATTTGCTTTACTCCTGTTAGAAATGAAACTGTTTTAGGCATTATGCATATTTCTATCTCATGATGATCTTTGCATTAACCATCATGATTTCTTTAAAATGAATTCCCAGAAATGGAACTGCAGGGTCAAATGTTATGCACATTCTTCTAAACCGTTAACACCTGTAACATAGTTGTCTAGAAAAAGCAGTACCATTTTGGACTCAAGTAAGTGGAGTATCTATTTCTATAGTCTTGTGATAAACATGAATAGTATGGTATACCATGTGCCAAGTGCTGTGTTAAGGGTTTTATATGCATTTTCCCCCCACTTAATTCTCACACCACCCTCTGAGGTAGTATAGCTAGCATTTGCATGTTACAGGTGTATAGGCTAAAGCTAACAGAGCATAAGTGAATTTGATCAGAATCCCATGACTCTGGTTTTGACTTGGAAGCCTGACTCTTAGCCACCACTGCATAGACTGATACACATATGTGCACATTTATGGAGTACCTATTAAGTGCAAGGCACAGTGTTGGGGCACTGCAATGGGCCTTTACAGGCAAATCAAGCATGATTTTTTTTTCCCCAGTACCTTCTTATCCAGTCTAGGGGAAAAAATAGATGAATTCATGAATAGAAAATATAGTCAGGCCAAGTAATAGCAGTAAAGAATAATGTGGGATGTGAAGGAAGGGGAGGTTACACCAGGTAAGAGGACTAGGAAACACTTCAAAGGGACAGGAATTATTTGAGCTGACTGTTGAAGACATGAAGAATTTATATATGTGGAAATGGAGCTTGAACCTTTCCAGCAGGAGGACTGTGCTCCCCATGGAGGTGGACAAACATCCTTGGCCACAAGGAAGAAGAGTTTCATGGTAATGAAGGGGGTTGTGGGAAATGCAATGGGAAGATGTAGTTGGAAAGGAAGTCATGGAAGTCTTTGCTGAATTGAAGAGCATGGATTTGATCCTGTAAATAGTTGGGAGTGTCATTGAACATTTTCAGGAAAGAGACATGATATGTGTGCTTAAGTTTACTCTGAGAGTCATTTGAAATGTGATTGGAGCCAAAGAGACTAGGGATAGCAACCTAAGTAAGTGTCAGAAAGAAAATGCATAATCTTTAAGGAGAATCAAAATTGGACATTTGATTGGTTTTAGGGCCCAAAAGGGAATGAATGCAAGATTTACTGAGGTTTTAGCCCTGGGTGACTGAGATACCTAGATGTTAGTATCGAAAGGAGGACAGACATTAAGAGCAGGGGCTGGTTAAGGAAAATACAGAATCAAGTTTGGAACTGGTTAAACTTGAGGTGCTAGTAAATAGTGGAGACACCAGCTGAAAATCTGCCTTTGACCTTATGAGAGGGTTCAAGACTTTGAAAATAGATGTAAGCATTATCTGTAGGGAAGCCATAGCTGAAGCCAAAATCTTGTATATTACTTTTGAAGGAAAAGAATAGAAAAATAGGAGGCCAGGTGAGCCTCTTGCAAGAGGGCTTTATGATTTTTATGATTTTGAAAATGGAAATGAGAAATGAGTCAAAGAAAGTGAGGATTGGTGGCCAAAGATGAGAGAGGGTAGATTACAGTGTTCTGAGCTTAGGGAACCAAAGAAGAAGAGACTTGCAAGAAGCAGGAAACAATGGTTTGCAACACTGGGGAGAAAGTGTCTCAAAGGTTCCCAGGCAAATGACAGCAGAAAATAGATCTTGAGGCTTGGTAAGAGTCATGTTATAGGTGGTCCCTTAGAGGGTCACCTCAATAGAACGCTAGGGAAGGAGCCCAAGACAGGAAGGTATTTGGATGTTGAAAAATGTGGAAGCGGTAAGAAGAAAAGAAGATAGTTTGAGGGTGTGAATATACACCAACGTGCCGCACACACACGCACACATACACACACACACACACACGTCATACATATAAAATACACATAGAATGTGGAGAAGAGAGACCATGCTCATAAGCTAAAGATAAGGAGCCAGAACCACCCTCAGGAACAGAATGGAGATACAGGCAAGAGGGAGTAACTGCTGGGAAAAAGGCCCATAGGAGGTGAAAGAAGTAAGCAAAAAGGCCAGATGAAAAGGTTATCTACTAACATGGTCTGTCTTCTGGAGGAGGAGAAGTCATTAAGAACATGATAGAGGTGGAGAGAAAAGCAAATAAGGGAATTGCCCTGATGCCCTCTGGACTTAGTAGGGAGGGAAATGTGTTCCTCTGGGGAGAATGGGGACCAGGGAGAGAGAGGGTAGAGGAAGGCCTGGGGTGGGTGATGTAGGGCAGACTCAGTAAGGAATACATCATACTCCACCTTTTATTTTTTTCTTAGCAAAACTAGTAACGGGAAATACCCCTCCACTAAGAAACCTAGCTTAACTTTTTCTCTACAGAATATTCTGCTGTGAAGGGTTAAAGAAGTCAGAAGAGAGAGGGCATACTAACAGATGGGGCACAGGTGTTTTCATACATGGAGAGTTTGCTCAAGTGTTTAGAATGGATTGAAAGTCTTTCCTCACCTCAATTTCCTTGCAATAAGAAAGTAATAGGATATCATTTTTCTTTGTAAAATGGTATGTGGGGATATGTAAAAGCTTTAAGGTATTTTGCATTCTAAATCTGCTACATAAGTCTAGATATGCATATGGACAGAAACTGGAAGGAAACAAGCACAGTGCAAAATGATCATATGGGAATAATAATAATTTAAGTATTTTCTTTTCTATATTGCAAACCATGTATAATGCTTCTGGCTCTATAGTTGTTTTAAATGTAGAGAATGCTTTAAAAAGTGCTCTTTTAATTATAATGTGTGCTGTCTTTTTCTGGACATTTAAGGTTTAATTGACATATGCACTCAGATACTTGTGAGTCTCATGGTAGCATAGTGACCCTTTTGTATCAGAACTGAGCTAATTCTGTGGAAGCTTTTGACTCAACTACTCATGACCTATTCCAGGAAATGCATTACGAAGGAGCCAGCAGATAACAAATCTCCAACTTAGGAAGAATTGCTTCTGGAAACTGCAAAGCATGAGATAAGGTTTATTCCATGGGAGCTGACTTTATCCAACCCCACACTCGAGTGATGTAGTGGGCTCTGAGTAAGCTGTGTACACAGAACTGATAAACTCTGCACTAAATTAATTAAGAATTCTATTGCTCTAATAGATTGTCTTCAAAGACCAATGACTAATACCAGGATTTATTATTCAAACAACAAAAAATGGGCTATGTAAATTTTATAATGGGACATCTAGGGTCATATTAAATCTCTCCAGATCTGTTGATCTTTCTGATATCTAAGTTACACTATACAGAATTACTAGATCATAGACATCCAAGGATTCTTTAGTAAGTAGAATAGTAAATTTTGTCACTGAGCTTAGAGTTTTTAAGGTAACAATAATCGTGTCATTTGAGTTTTGTGACATCCCTTTAAAAGAGATATAATGAATCCCAATTTATAGACATAGATGCTGGCTCATTAAGATTCTGCTTCTTGAAATTCTGTCCAAGGAAGCTCAACTACTTAAGTGGTACGGCTGACATTGTGCCTCCAGACTTTATACTTCATGTCTAATTCTTTTCCTGCTATGCCCCAATGCATTGAGATCTTGTTTGATTTTCCCCTTTTCATTTCTTTTCCTTTATTTTTTTTTAAACAATGGAAACAGACTCAGAAAGGCTAAGTTATGGCACTGCTAGTTATTGATGAAACCAGAACTTAATCTGGACCCATCACCTTGGCTACGGCTCCTTCACTTTGTGCTTTGGAGTAAAGGATAGGTATAAAGCTGGAGCTCCTAAGTGCTATTCCATGATGATTCACATGTGTTGTGTTATCTGTCTTTCTGTAAAAATGTATGTAAACAGTCCATTGTACATATGTATGTATGTCCAAGGCTAGGGCAGAGTGGATGCATAAGCACTCTAGGATAGGGCCAACTGTCCTATCATCGTCAACCTTGTATTAACCCCCTCTGTTAGCTCTGTTTCCCATACTGGGTCTTTGGGGCTCGGCTACCATTATATCCCATACTCCTCCTGAAAATAGGTGACACTTCTGGCAGAATGATGAATTATGCATGTTTCATTCTACTCCACCTCATATCCACTTATGGATCAGACTGAATCCTCTGCTCCTGTAATGAAATGCTATCTTCAAAGTTAGAGGTTCCATGGCTTAGATGCTAGATAGTGCCTGTTACTATACATTTCTGAGTCACTCTTAGCACTCTCAGGTGGTGTCCACTTTTTGCAATTAGAAAATGAGGTCATAATGAAAATGTGTGCATTTGTCTTCTAACGTATACACCCTGGCACTTCTGTATGTTATATACCTATAAGTGGAATACATCAGTTGAATAGTATTGACATTTGAAGGTTAACAAGAGAATTAAGAAATGGCTCTCTAAATCTTGGTTCTACTGATTTAATTAGTACTGCTGAAGACTACTGTTTTCCCATCATTGCCATCATCAAAAACGTCGATTCACTGCTTCCCCTAGCAAACACTGTTCTTCAAATTACATGTTATCAACTCACCCAATTTTCACAGCAATTGTAAGCAAAAACTCATTTTTCAGATGAAGAGATTGAAACACACATATGTTCTTTCATTTGCTCAGGGCCAGGCAATTTGTGTATGGAGCTGGAAGCGGATACTTAGCTGTCTGGCCCCTGAGGCCATCACTGTGGATTTTTTCTCTCCACATTTGGTGTTGAAAGACTTTTACAAAAAGATGGGTGTAAATGTTTTTACATCATTGTTTTAATTTGTATACAGCTGGTTTTTGGATATATATGTATATGAGAATAAGCATCCTTCTATGTGTTTTTTGTCTACCCAGACTTCCTCTTGCATCCGTTGCTTGTTCATAATCTTTGCCCATTTTCCTTTTGGGCTCTCTGTTTCTTTTTGATTTTGGATAGTGTGTCAGTTATGTGTTGCCACATTATAAACCACCCCAAACTTAGTAATTTCAAACACCATCAGTAACTTTATTATTATGTCTCATAGCTTTGTGGATTGACTAGGCTCAATCAGGTCATGCTCGTATGACATCCTTTCATGCAGTTGCAGCTCAGATGGTGGCTGGGGTTGGAGTTGACTAAGGCTCATTCACTCACGTATAGTGGATACCCCTGGGTATTGATTGGGATCTCAGCTGGAAAGTTCAGTGGGTACAGCCTCCCCATGTGGCCTGGGCTTCCTTGAGACATAATGGTGAGGTTCTAAGCACAAGCTTCAGAAGACATCAAAGCAGAAGTGCCTGATTTTTTTTTAAATGATTTTTTTTTTTTTTTTTTTTTTTTTTTTTTTTTTTTTAATGACCAGAGTTGACATAGCCTCACTTCCAGTGTACTCTTCTGGTCAAGGCAGGCACAAAGTCTCACCCAGGTTCAAGGGGAGGCTTTGCAAACTCTGCCACTCTGGGAGAATAGTCAATATCATTATAGATAGAACGTTTGGGATGGGATATTTCATGGCAGCTGTCTTTGGAAAAGTCCTGGCACAGGGAGCAATAATACTTCCTCCAAGTCTTTGCCTATTGTTTCCAACTTTTGATACACAGTAGTTTTAAATTATGATCGAGTCAATTTTATCCACCTTTCCCTTTTGGTTTGTGTTCTCTTGTTGCTTTTCTAAGACATTATTATTCTGTCCCACAGTTTTGGTCATGCGCTATATATGAATAGCATTCTTCTCATATTTAAAACTTTAACTTACAGAGGACGTGTTTCTATATGTAGTGTAAGATAAGAGTCTAATTTGCTCTCTTTCCATGTGGACAGTTGAAATTTGTGGTATATATTATACTTTTCCTTTATTATTATTTTTTTAATTATGCTTTCTCTACTTCTAGCTGATTGGCTTCTTTTTTTAATTTCCTGCACATCTCTTCTCTCCTCCCTCCTCCCCCCCCCCCCCAGTTTACTTCATTTCCTGCTTTGGAAAGCATATGTTTTATTTCCATTTTTTGTAGTCACATATATTTTTTAACAAATAAACTTGACATAATGAAGTCTAAATTTTATTTGCATCTCTACCCTTCTTTCTTCAAATATAAGGGCCTTAACAAGTTTTAACTGTAATGACCTCCATTAGTCTAGATGTTGTAGTGTAATATTCTATTATTTCTTGCTTTTATATAATAAAACTAGTAAATATCGTTTGACTTATAGCCCATGTTTATTAGAGATATTCGTATGGTTGCAAATGGCCTCATCCACTATTGTTTTATTATCCCCTCACACCCTTCGGTGTTCAATTTCCTTCTCTATTCAGAGCATGTTTTAATAGTTCTTTCAGTGTAGATTTGTAAGTATCAACTCTCTCTCTCTCACTTTTTTTGGTCTAAAAATAGCGCTCAGCCCTTTATGGACATTATTCCGTTCTCTTCTTGCCTTTATTCTTGCCGATCAGAGTTCTTCACAATCTAACTGCTGTTGATTTTTAAGTGTATTATTTGTTTGCTTAATTACAGTGTCCTTGTCCTTGATGTACTCCAGGTTCCCTCTGTTAGGTGACATGTGGGTAAGCTTTTCATTTGAATTGAGTTTATTTAATCTAAGGACTCATATTTCTCATCAATTCTGAAAAATTCTTCACCATTGTCTCCTCAAATATTACATGACCTTTATTCTATTTGATCTTTCTGGAATTCCTACTAGATTCATTCTAAGTGTTTTTATTCTATATACCCACATCTCTAGCTTACCTTTTTTCTATCCCTTTATCTGTAATTCATGTGGTATAATTTCCTCAGCACTGACTTTCAGTTCATTAATTCTTTATCAATTTTGTCTAATTCATTGATTAACTCATCCATTGGGTTTTAATTTTAATGTCTTACTTTATTATTTCTAGAAATTCTCTTTGGTTATGCTTCTTATTTATTTTTTTAGAGGGAGAGAAAGCACAAGTGGGGGAAGGAGCAGAGGGAGAGGGAGAGAATCTCAAGCATGCTCCTCGTTCAGCAGAGAGCTTGATGTAGGGCTTGTTATCACAACCCTGTGATCATGATCTGAGCAGAAATTAAGAGTTGAGTGCTTAAGCAACTGAGCCACCCAGGTATCCCCCTATTTGGTTATTATTAAAATTTACAATTTTCCTTTGGTCCACAGAATCTCATTTTTACCTAATGAATTTTATTCTATCTTGCATCTCTTTGTTTTAACATCATACATTTATACTTCTTTTCAGATTTTTTCTGATGTCTTTAGGTATCCAATATTCCTGTTTGTTGAGTTTTCTGCTTTGTTTAGAATGAAGCATTTGTTGGTGTATTTTAAAATTCCTTCCTGTCCACTCATTTTCAGTGAGAATTATATCCCTTGTGGCCTGGGTTAAGGAAGGTCCTTCTGAAATCATTGTGCATTTGCTTTTGCTGGGTATCTCAACCACCCACTAGGCTAAGGCAAACTTTATGTTAAATTCTCATGCTGAAGATTGGTGTATCATAGATGTCACTCAGTTTCAATTTTTTGTGGGGATCTCTCTTCCCCCTCCCACCTGCTCCCCCCTCCAAATCTCTGACTATAGAAAATCTTCCTTGCAATCTTGACTAGCCGAGTAGGGGAGACTGAGGGTGGGGTTATTTGAAAATTCTAATCATCTGCAAATATTTCCATGTCAACATCCCACCTTGAGTGGGCCATAAACCTGCCTTCTCAGTCCTGGTGGGTGCAAGGTCCAAGTCCCTCCTCCAAAAGCTTTTTCTCTCCTTCTGTCACCAGCCAGCTACAGTTTCACTTCCAGTGCATATAGACACTGCTTTCAGTTCCCTCTTCATTTCTGGAAACCGATTTTTTTTTTCTTTCTTGAATATTCAGCTATCTATTTAACTTGTTATTCTGATTTTACCCAGCATTATTGCATTATAGCATTAGCATTTCTAGCATAGTTTTGTCTGCTCTGTGGCCAGAACTGAACATGTACAGAAGGATTGAGTAAACCTTGGGTGAAGCTTGGGATTAGTCCTTTCCCATGGTCTTGGGGCTCACTCAGCCAGCTAAAAGGTTATTCTCTGGGTTCAACTCACAGGTGATAAAACCTCCTCTAATGGTGACAACTTTGTGTGCTTCCCAAGAGCGTCCTGACTTCCACCACATTCTGTGCTTTAGGAGACTATTTCCTGGAATGTGTTTGCAAGATACTAATATACACATAGAAACAGATTTTATGTGTATGGGAGTTTGGAAAATTATGGGTTAAACCAATTTAAACATGTTTCTGTACTGTGGTAGTTCTCAAAAAAGAAGAAAAGAACAGCTGCCTTTAGCATCACTCCTGAATGTAAAAGGAAGTAGAAAGGAACATGTCTAAGCATGAGCAGTGCTTGGCAACATGGGATGAAAACCAGGTCAGAGCACCTCTGAATCCAACCCCAGAAAGCCGCAGAGATTACAGTTTTTGGGGCTGCTTCACTGGTTTTCTGCTAAGCATATGATTGTCCATTTAGCAGGAACTCTTTTAATTTTAATTTAATTTAAGTTAATTATTTTATAATTAAGGGGAAACGTGCCCATGATTTACATGACAGTTACTTATGGGCATAATCAACTTTTTAAAGTTTTTTTTTTTTAATTTGAGAGACCGTGAGAGTGAGAGTGAGATAGATTATGAGAATGGAGGAAGGGCAGAGAAAGAGGGAGAAGCAGACACCCTGTTGAGCAGGGAGCCTGAAGTGGGACTCAATCACAGGACCCTGGGATTATTACTTGAGCTGAAGGCAGATGCTCAACTGACTGAGTCACCCAGGTGCCCATCAAGCCACCTTTTTGATTTTGGATTCATCTCAGGTCAGATATCCTATGTAGAAAGAGAACAAAAGAAATGTTTCCTATTGTAATTGTGGGGAGTCATATCATTTGTTATGAGAGCTAACATCTACTGAGTCTACTGAGTGCTGACTGCCTTCCAGGTGCAGCAGCCAGCACTCTACAGATGGGTAAACCTCATAAGTCTGTCAATTTGGTTTCTATAGTTAGTCCCATTTTATAGATGGAAAGACTGAGTTGTAGAGTTGCCAAGTATCACCTCCCTGTCTATGACTTTGTTTCATCTGGCTCTTTACTATGTAAATAAATTGTGAGACTCTTGATTCTGGGGAATAAACTGAGACTCATGGAAGGGGAGGTGGGAGGGGTAGGGTCCCTGGGTAATGGGCAATACAGAGAGCATGTGATCTGATGAGCACTGGATGTTATAAGCAATGGATGAATCATTGATCACTATATCAGAAACATGATGTACTACATGTTGGCTAAATGAATTTAAGAAGAATAAAATAAGATAGATAAATATATGTTAAATAAATAAGTAAGTAAATAAATAAATAAACAAAATGTTGACTTTCCAAACTTTGAATCTAAGGCATTTTTGGTACCTGTCTTAAGTGAAAAGCAAAATGGAAGCCATCATCTAACGAACTCTTCCAGGGTTCAAATGTCCCAGCTTCTAGACTTTTGGCTGCCACATGCCATTGGGCAGAAGCTTCACTTCCTTTGATTTATTCTCTGCGTCTATTTTAAACAGGAGTAAATAATATTAGGGGTTGATAATAATATGTCTACCTCATGTGATTTTCAGGGTTACTGAGTGAAATAAAATATATACGGAAGGCTTTTTACACCATAAGGCACTTCACAAGATGTAAATCACTATTCTTGTTAATGGGGCACAGTTTTGATTTCTTTGTACTTATGGTGTGGATCTGAGGGAAGGCCGTGATCCTGGCAGAGCACGGTATGGCTGGCTGGCTGAGTTACAGGTGTGGAGTCGCTGCTGATTTTCACGTGGTCCAGGGTGTCAGTGTTGGAGACAGAACATCCCAGCCTTGCTTTGGTCCAAGGATCAGAACCATGAGCTTCCTTCAGTTTAAATCCAGCTCTAGCCTGGATTTGCTGGTTATACTTTTAAAGTAAATATTACTAATTTATTCCAGAATGTTTTGATGTTAATTTTCTGGGAACGTTACGTATTTTTTATCATTTCCCCCCCACCAGACGATCTCAAGATTCTTTACGATTAAAAAAATATTTTTAAAGAAACATACTGTACTTAACTCTATTTATAAAAGGGGGCCCAAACAAGTCTGCTTGTCCTAAATCTGCCTAACAACTTGGGCAATAAATATTTCTGTATTTGTTTTTGGAGTCCATGTGAGCAGTCAGACATGTTTGATTTAGGCTTAGTTCCCTCCGAGCAGATGCATTTCCTTTTCCTCTTACCACTATCATGTTTTTCCAAGAACACAGACTCCCTCCCACAAGGCTCCCCGGTCCTCAGGACTAAATGTCTACTTCACTGGGAAGTGTCATGTTCCATGTTAGCAAAATAGATGGGAAAGTCTCGGGTTGTGAGGAAAGACAGATTCTTGCCTTGCCTAGTGTTTTCCCATCCATTCATTTGTTCAATTCATTCATTCATTCAGTGACCCAGTCATTCAAGAAATGCACATTCCCCTTTTAGACATGGGTTATCCTCGAATGAGACAGGCATGCCTCTGCTAACAGGAGACTTACAGTCCAGTCGAGGGGGAGATCGTGAAGCAGAGCATCTTTTTCTCATTTCTTCCTTTATTAGGGGACATTTGTCCTTTCAGTGGACACAGCTCCACAGGAAGAAATGGAGAACTTGGGGAAATATCTCCTGGAGGCTTTATCATATCCCGGGAGGATCCTGTCCTGTTTGGAGGGTTATTTTATGGGTAGAGTTCAAAAGAACTGCAGCTATTTCACGGGGAGAAGAGTAAGCAAGCCAAACTACCTTTGAGTCTGGAGAAGAGGGGCGAATGTGCCAAAAGCCTGCACTTTTCTGTTCAGAATCAGTAAGAAAGAATTGAGCTTTGGTTTCAGAGAGAATATCTGGAAGCTGAAAATCTTGGACCTCGTAGGGGCTATTGCGTATCCTGCTGCAGAGACACGTCCTGGATTTAGAGCACTGTGAGGTTGAAGATTGAGGTCCCGAGCTTTGGGGTTCTCCCGCGGGTGGGGGGAGGCCACTCCTGGCCGTCCCCACAGCTCTGCCATAAAAATACATATAACCAGGCAACTTGAGTTTCAGCGGGTTGCAACGCTCATTTCCTTTAAAATTCGCCGCAGCTGGATCTTGCACTATGTCTTTCTTAGAAGTATTTGATTTTTTTCACAACATTTTCCATTTTTATCTGTTATGATCTATCTCTTCCTGTCATAGCCGGAAATGTGATACCAGGATTAGGCAACTCTCTCTCCTGTCTCTTTCTCTTGGGTAAAGTCTGAAACAGAATAACCCCATCCCATCCGTTATCTGTCCAGAATTTTCTTGCTCTGTTCTACCATCTCTATCTCATGTCGTGGGCAAAAAAAAAAGGATCTATTTACTCTTAAAATTAATGTATTTATCTAAAATCTCCTTTGCAATGCACCCAATTCCTGTTGGTTTTCATGGGGTGATAAACCACACACACATCACGAGGCAATCTTGGCTTTTGTTCCTGGCTAATTAAGTTGGGTATTTTGTAATTTTGTTTTGGAAGGGGGTACAGTTACAAGTTCTGTTTATACTGAAGTTCTGCTTATTCTACTCGCACTGATATCCTGTTTAAAGTAGTAAATAAAAGAAAACAAAAAAGTAATGAATTTAGATTTTATTTTTAGGAGCCTGGAAAGTATAAGGGATTGTTTCAGGAGGGAGAGAAATCAGACCAAAGGGGGATGTTTACTGAAGCTACGTGGGGAAGGACAGCAGGATGCCACCGCCCGTATCCTAGTGAAGAAGGACCTGCACAGGGTACTTCCCTTTCAGAAAGCGACAAACAAGAACAGTGCTTTGGGAAGTATGCCTTTAGGACAGTACAGCTATTGTCACATCCATGATGCTAATATGGTGACTAAGATCCAGAACACAGCTATTCATCACATGTCACTGAAATCACTGAGCCGTCCCCCACTTCCTCAAAGAGCTTGGGAAATGCTCTTCATTTCAGAAATAAAAACAACTGAGAACAAGACCTGCTTGGATATGAAGAGCCAATCCTTGGGATTCACATTGACCCCCTGGCACCTACAGCTGGTTCTAGGGCTTTGTAGTATGTAGAGGAGGTTTCTGAACTACAAATAACCCTAGAAGCCTTTTGATCACCAGCTACTCAGAGCAACAAAGTGAAGCCGAGATCTCATTCCACCTTAGCATTTTCTGTGTCATGAATCCTGCAATGGAAGCTAATAAACTAGTAAATTAATCCATTTGTTAATAGAGCTATTACATTACTGGAAGTTTCCAAAAGGAAATTGTGTTAGGAACAAAATGTAGAAATAAATCTCTCCTTATGTTGCATTTTATTCCTTTCAGTTATGTTCTTCATTTTTAACTCAGAAGCTTGCTAGAATTAATACATTGTGTCAAGCTCCCATTCACGCACCATTCTTTATAATAAACACTTCAAGAAAAACAATCCTAATTTGCATTGGATAACAAACTTGAATTTATAGATATGAATACTGATTTACTAGGCAAACAAATATATTTGGGTTGTTTCTTTTTGAAAGCTTCGAAGTAGAAAAGAAAAAAGTAGAAGTAGAAAAAAAATTTAAATCGGCTGGAATTCTTGCATTGGAATCATGAAATAGAATTTGAAAAATAGAAATTATGGTGGTTAATTTCTTCTGCATGAACTTAACCATTTCAGGATTTGTTTTGTTTTGTTTTCCCTCTGTTATTCTAGGGATTATCATGGTAAAACAACAGCGCTTAAAGAGAGTTTGGTTAAACTGAGATTATCTTGCATTCTGAGATCTTTTACATTTCCAGGTAGCCTGGCTATTCTGTAGCTTCCATAGGAAGCAGAGCCATGAAATTTTGGGGAGATAGCTATCCTGACCCAGAGAAGAAGACCAGGTCCCCTTACAAATCTAAAGGACAGCTAGATTTGTTGAAGAAGTAAGAAGTCTGAGGGTGCCCGGGGGGCTCAGTCACTTAAGTGTCTGGCTCTTGTTTTCCGCTCAGGTCATGATCTCAGGGTCATCAGATCTAGCCCTGAGGCGGGCTCCATGCTCAATGGGCAGTCTGCTGGAGATTCTCTCTCTCTCTGTCTCTCTCTCTCTCTCTGTCACAGCTCTGCTCAGGCACACACCCTCTCTCTAAAATACATAAATGAATCTTAAAAAAAAAAAAAAAGAAGTAAAAAGTCCGTTTTAAGCACCTGCAAAGCTTTAGAAGTTGTGAAATGCAAGAGCCTGTGAACACTGACTTCCCATCCTGGTTTCTAAGAAATGTTTTTGACTCATCAGAAGAAGACTTCATGATCTCAGCCTAAGTGTCTTCTAGTTTCTCTTTCCCAACCACCTTCTCCCCCTAAAAAATTCCACAGAGGCCTAGAACTAGCCTGCTCTGCTCTTGATATCTTCAAACCAGGTCTGAATTCTACCCTTGAAAGCTGTGCAGAGAGTGGATCTCATGTGTTATCACCACACAGCAAAACGGGAATTGTGTGAGAACCTGATTTTGGTTTCTCAATAGATACGTGTGTCAAATCATCCCATGTGTTCTAGGGCAATAACATCTCCATAAAGCTTGGGAAAAAAAAATAAATGGCTTCTCTTGTAGTATTTCTCTTTCTTCCATCGTCTTGGCCTTCAAAGTTCTGTCTGGGTGTGTAAAGATTCCAGGTATATCCCCAGTGAAAGGATTTGGGGCTTTCCGACTTTCCTCCTTTGTTCATGAGGGCCACAAATGGAAAGAGCTGTGGTAAGTGGTGATTACTGGCTT
This sequence comes from Spilogale gracilis, assembly GCA_004023965.1. Taxonomy (NCBI): domain Eukaryota; kingdom Metazoa; phylum Chordata; class Mammalia; order Carnivora; family Mephitidae; genus Spilogale; species Spilogale gracilis. The sequence goes on along the minus strand of PITA01001693.1, from coordinate 93,743 downwards.
GTCTTACTTCATGTTGGCCCCAAAGTATTTGACAACAATTGGGATGCAGAGAAAACATTGCCTTTCTGTGGGTAAATCGACTTGCTCATTCATTTTCTGGGACTCTCATCCTTATGTGTGTCTGCTACATAGCTAAGTGGGGAGAGGGGGAAGGAAAGGATTTGAGAATTTCAAGAGTGGACTGAGATAAGTAACGTTGAAGCCATTTACTTTATCAGGGTTGTGTAGTTTCTCAATTCTGTTCACATGGGGGGGTGGAGGGCCCATAGGAAAGAAGAATATTTATGTTAGAGAATTAGCCTGTTTGGTATTTTTTCCTTGATGCTCTACTGTCTTAAGATAGTGTGCATACATGTGTGTGTGTCTGTATATGGTTGTGTGAGAGAGACACACACACAGAGACAGAGAGAGACAGAGACAGAGCTAAAAAATGGAGGGGACAGTGGGTAGGAGATGCAGAGAGGAAGACAGACAGACAAAGAGAGGTAGAAGAAGGAACCCTTGTTTCATTTCAGGGAAAGCAATTGCTCTCAAATTTGTAGTGCATGCTATGGCTAATTAATTGATTCAGGTTTAAAAAGTGCAAGGAGGACAGAGTCTCAGTTCAGACACCGCATGTGGGCTCACACTCTAGGGAGGAGGGGGAGGGGGCCGTCACTTAGTGTGGCCAGCGGACAAATGGAAATAATAATTAGTCAGAGCCGTTTCTACTTAGTGATGTGCAAAAGACTATTACGATTGTCCACGGAACTGAGTGGGGATCAACACTCTGTGAACATTCTCTTCTCCTGTGACGGTGATTAATATTCCTCGAACATGCATTATACACCTGATACTAGGCCACTGACATCAGTTGATTCATTTAAACCTCATAGCATCCCTAGCAGTTTCCAGGTCCTACCTTCCTGGTTCCTGTAACTGGAGTCTTTGATTTAAAGATGAAGAAGCAGAAGTTTGAGAGTCGTCAGCTGGGGGTGTGTAGGGGAGCTGAAGCAGGACGCCACACAGTGAGACTCCTGACTTAACTCCTGTCACCAAGCTATGCAGCCATGAGAACTCTGAGGTCTTATCTCAGTTTTTGCTAATTGCAGGAAGAGTGGATTTTATTGTCCTCGGTGACCATTTTTTTATTTGCATTATAACATGACTTGTGTCCTAGAAGAAGTCATATTGAGAGGACTCCAGGGAACCATGTCAAGATTTGTGGCCATTTAAAGATAGAGACATCTCATGTGTGTAGTAAGGAACCAGTGGAAAATTTCATGTGCTATTTTAGGTCGCTTCTGTAAGTCACGAGAGAGGAGTGGCACAAAACCTGTTCTCGTGGGTGGTGTTTGAGATAGAGAGACGGTGTTCAAAAGCAAAAGAGAGTTTTGCGGCATTAATGCTGTGCCGCCCCCATACCCCCAGTCTAGTGCCTGCACTGGCTGCTGCAGGGCTGGGTGGGGAGCTGGCGAAACCCCATGCAGGTCCTGCCCCCTGCATATCCGCCCCCCCCCCCCCGGCTCCTTGGCAGAGGCAGCCTCTCTGAAGCTTGGCTTCTCAGACTTGGCTTTGTTTTGTTTTTGTTTTTGCTTTTTAAAATATTATTTATTTATTTATGTTTGTATTTATTTAGAGAATGCATATGTGAGTTGGGGGAGGGGCAGAGGGAGAGGGAATCAGCCCAGAGCCCGAGGCGGAGCTTCATCTCATGACCTTGAGATCATGACCTGAGCTGAAATCAAGAGTCAGACTCTTAACCCACAGGTGCCAGGCAGGGACCCTCTCAAGCTCAGCTTTTCTGAATTCACTTCCACACCCAGGACCTGGAGAGGGATGAGAAAGAACTTGGTAGCTTGCTGTACCTGCCTGTTTTTTTTCTCTCCTCTTCTCTCTGCCCTGAATGGGAATCCTGTTGAGAGCAGAAATCTGATAAGCCATCCCTGATCTTGTCCCTGCAGCCTGGACCACATCTTTACAGGTCCAAGTGGCTTCGAGAGCATACAGCATAGTTCTTCAGGATGTGCTAAGCCGGCATGCAGGTCGATGGGGTCAGATGGCTGAAAGTCAGAATCCCAGATCTTTCCCTGTCCACTGAATTAGCACAGAATAGGATCTTGGGGTGTTGGCTCTAAATCAAGCAAGTTTGCTGGTTCATAGGCACAAACTTCTTGGATAACAATTATTAAATGTATTTCAACTCAAGTACCATTGTGATAGGGTCAGTACCTGGGCCGCACATGTTGTTAACTATCTGCTCCTGTCCCGAGTAGAGTGCAAGGCTATGCAATGAAATTCATACACCTGTAAAATAGAGCGACACAAGACTGAAGAACAGGGCAGATTCTCTCATCGCCCTTCACCAGCTGTGCCTCAAAACTCTGGGAGGTGGGATTTTTGCAACTGTTTTTCCCTATTCAGATATTGTCCTTTTATTCTTTTACGATAATGTCACTCATGCACGCTTACTTAAAACCTTTTGAAATAGTCTCTAATGCCAATCTGGGGTTTCCAAACTTTTAAAGTGTTTGCAAAACTTAAATCTTTGTAATTCCTTGCAGACCATATGGCAACTTTTGATAGCATGAACTAAAACATCACCGACTTTGCGGAAAACCTCCATCAGGATTGAGAATAGTCATCTCACATGGGGATGGAGTGAATAAAAATGCAAACGGAAGTGTTTATTTTATTAATTTGGAAGAAAGAAACATAGCTTTCTTGAATGGCTGATATTTTCACGAGAAGAATAGGTATTCTGAGACTTAAAAGAAAATTAAAAACATGTATTTTGGAGACATTCACAGAATGAGATATTTTCATTGCAGGGTAAATGAAGGAGAGCAGTAGCAATGATGTTTTGGTTTCACGGTAGAGATCCTGAACCCCCCCCTTTTTTTTTTTTTTGACTTGGTGAGGTTTTTTGGTTTTGTTTATTATTATTTTTTTTATTTTTTAGCTTTTTTGTTTTTCTTAGAGAGAGTGGTGGAAGAACAGAGGGAGAGAGAGAATCTTAAGCAGGTTCCACACCCAGCATGGAGCTTGACACAGGGCTTGTTCTCACCTCCCTGATATCGTGACCTGAGTGGAAATCAAGAGTTGGAGCTTAACAGGGGCGCCTGAGTGGCTCAGTTGGTTGGGCGACTGCCTTCGGCTCAGGTCATGATCCTGGAGACCTGGGATCGAGCCCCACATCGGGCTCCATACTCGGCAGCGGGAAGCCTGTTTCTCCCTCTCTCACTCCCCCTGCTGTGTTCCCTCTCTGGCTGTGTTTCTCTCTGTCAAATAAATAAAATCTTAAAAAAAAAAAAAAAGAGTTGGAGCTTAACAGCCAGGTGTCCTTGATTTGGTGTTGTAAGGGCCATCCCTGATCAATCATTCCTGTGACACGAGGACCAATAGTTTCAAACACAGTCACATCTCTGATGGTTACACTAGAGAAAGGTTGCGTAGAAACCACCACTGCTCAAAGCGAGAGCTACCTAGCATGGCATAGGATGTTCTTATGGCACAAATATATTCATTGTTGATCTACAATTAAATTTAACTGGTTCTACTTTATATTCTCATTTTTTATTTGCTAAATATGTCAACCCTATTCACTAGAAACGGTAAAGAGGAGCGTTCTAAGAATACTAGAAGTTTGAAGATGCTCAGGTCTCCCTGTGATCACTCACGTCCCCTTTCCTGCTCACTGGCGTGCTCTGGCTCAAGTTCTCCAGACCATCAGTGGCTGGGGATTGGCCCTTCAGAAAAAACACAGGATGACAGCACTTGTAAGTGAGTCAGTTTCCCCAGGGTCGAGTCCCCAACTCAGGGTTCCCGCCTCTCTTCACCAGAAGAGCTTTTGCACACAGAGAGGCCCGTGGAAGACATCAGGGCTGTGTATCGTGCTCACATCCCTCCGTCCAGGTTCATGGATAACGTATTTATTTACCACATTATTGGTGAGGCTCAAGGCTAATATTTTCCTATATTGTCTCATTCAATCCTGCATCAGTCTTATGAGGACAATACCATTTTCTCTATATTTTTTGAATGAAATAGTTAGGGCTTAGTATGGGTGAATAGTAACGCGTCCAAAGTTCGCACCTGCTTAGCCCAAGCTCCTACCTCTTCACCCTCCTCTGTTCTCCCCATATGCCCTCCCTATTGTGTATCTCATGCCAATCACAAAGGGATCATAGGGATTTACTATGAGATGAAGGGATGTGCTGGATTTTGGGGTCATGTTGTTTTTGCGAGCTGTATTATCGGAGACAAGTAACTGAATCTCCCTGAGACTCAGTTTTCTGATCTTTTAAATCAGGAGACCCACATTGACTGCATAGGTTTGTTGGGATGCGGAGAGGAAAAGAAAGACCTAAGAGAATAATAGAAACAAACAAACAAACACAGAAGAAGGGGCAGAGGTTAATTGTCCCAGAGACTTGGGGTGAGGTGGTGTTAAGCCTGGGCCTAATCTTTCTGCGGGAGTTTCTTTGGAAACCCAGGCAATGAAGCTGGGCTTGAGGCGCACCCATGACTCCCAGGGGAAAATGCGTGGCTCTTGCGCAATTTGGGCGTGCAACAGACTCTGTGGCTCTTAATTCACCCTGGGAAGAGGGAGGTCAGGGCTCAGTATTCCTGAGAATTACTTGAAATGCTGGTTTATTACAAAGCAATATTTATGATCTTTGTAGGATACACAGTTGCTTTTCTGGGCTTCCTTTGGGGAAAGACAGTCCCCATTAGTTACTTTAATTTTTTTTTTAAACAAAAGTGGGGTGTCTGGGTGGCTCAGTCGTTAAGCATCTGCCTTCGGCTCAGGTCATGATTCTGAGGTCCTGGGATTGAGCCCCACATCGCGCTCCCTGCTCAGCGGGAAGCCTGCTTCTCCCTCTCTCACTCCCCCTGCTTGTGTGCCCTCTCTGGCTGTGTTTCTCTCTGTTAAGTAAATAAATAAAACCTTAAAAAAAAAAAAAGAAAAAGAACAAAACAAAATAATGTGAAGCAATACATAAAGGCAGAGATTTTTGGACTCAAGTAAAATGTCCAGTAATTACAGTTCTCTGAGTAATCTTCGGACTGTGCCATCTCTTTGGGCCTTTCCCATTTGTACAGAAAATTGTTTAATTTAGAAATTCCATGAACCTATGCTGAGCGTCTGCCTCTGCCTTGTCTTGTGTTGGGCGCCAGTCCATGGAACAGCCGAGCCTGTCCCATCATAGGAGGATGGGGAGGCTAAGTGTGCGGACAGGGATCACATAATCCAATCCACATTGTTAGTGCTTATCAGACACAGAGGTCCACGCACTTTGAAGAAAACAATGCCAGGCAGTGGAAGAGAATATGATGGGGGATGGACATCCAGGAAACAGGGCCAGACATATCATAGGAAGCTTCTAGGAGGAGGTGATGTTTAGGGGAAAATTTGCATAAAGTGAAGAAACCATTCCGGAGAGTGGGCAAGAATCAGGTCACTGGTGGCCCTTTAGAGAGTCGAGTGAACAGAATGTTAGGGAAGGAAGTCAAGGCAGGGAAGAATGTGAATTTTGATAGGAGATGTGGAAGCGACAAGAAGTTGAGTCTATGAGGTCCTTACCTTCAGTTTACAAACAGCCCTGGACTTCTTCGCATTCTTCTTCTTCTTCTTTAAGATTTTATCTATTTATTGGACAGAGGGAAACACAGCTAGAGAAGGAACACAAGCAGGGGGAGTGAGAGAGGGAGAAGCCGGCTTCCCGCGGAGCAGGGAGCCGGATGCGGGGCTCAGTCCTGGGACGTCAGGATCATGACCTGAACTGAAGGCAGACACTTAACGACTGAGCCCCCCAGGCGCCCCTGGACTTCTCCTCATTCTATCTGTATTACAGATGCCACATGTGTGTGTTGGGGGAGTACTTTTTTAAGAGGTAGTCAGTCAGACGTGGCCTCAAGAGAAGATGGAGGAGAGACTCAGGAAGACAAAACTCAGGAACAAACTACAGCAAGAGGCTCACTTTGTTATAGTCACGGGTGTTGGGGGCAGGAGGCACTGAACCCATGAAGGGCCATGTGCAAAAGACACGGGGGGTGGGCACAGAGAGATGGAAGCAGGAGACAAGACCATGAGGGGCTTGGCTTCAGCCACCTGGGGTTTCCTGGGGAGAGACAAGGCAAGGTAGGGACAGCAGTTTAACACTGGCCAGTCTGCATAATTTCCTCAGGCTTTGGGGTCTGTGGGTGATACCCAGTGATTAAAGCAGAGGGTCTCCTAGGGTGAGAGGCCCGGTGGCTCTGGGCAGGTTACTTTGCATATCAGAGACCTGCTCCTGGCTGGGACCTTACTTATCTCTAAGAATTGGAGCCAGAAAGGTTTGGTATTTTTTTTTTAAGATTTTATTTATTTGACAGAGAGAAACACAGTTAGAGAGGAAACACAAGCAGGGGGAGTGAGGGAGGGAGAAGCAGGCTTCCCGCCGAGCAGGGAGCCCGATGTGGGACTTGATGCCGGGTCCCCGGGATCATGACCTGAGCTGAAGGCAGTCGCTTAACCAACTGAGCCACCCAGGCACCCAGGTATTTTTTTTTTTAAGATTTTATTTATTTATTTGACTGAAAGAGAGTGAGCACAAGCAGGGGGAGCAGCTGGCAGAGGAAGAGGGGGAAACAGACTCCCCACTGAGCAAGGATCCCGATGTGGGACTCAGTCTCAGGACCCCGATTATGACCTGAACCGAAGGCAAATGCTTAAGGGACTGAGCCAGCCAGGTGCCTAAAAGTTTTGGTTTTTAGTTTTTTTAGAATATCAGAACAACAGAATATACAGACTTAAAGAAAATTTACAGTGCAATGTACATCCACAACCTTAACTCAGATCAGGTACATGGAACAGGGACCGAGGACCTAGGGTTTCCTGCGTCAGGGAAAAGAGTCGCTTATGCCTAGTGTTGGGGATAAACAGAGGCTGGCCACATCTGCGTTCGTCACCAACCATGCCAGACCCACCACTGGAGGGCTCATCAGGGAGCTAGAACCTGCTGGCACCCTCGGTCCAGGGCTCCAGGCTTTGTGAGATAGGCCAGCAAAGGGAAATTCACCTTGTACCACAAAGCAGGGTGGGCATCAAAGGAGTTTGGTGACCATTTTCAAGGGACATTAGAGAACAAATACATAGTGCCCATAGTGGGGTTGGATATGAGACAGAAGGCAAGACATATGTCAAGAGTGGAGGGAGTGACTCGGGGAGCCCAGGGAAGGAGCAGGGCTGACTGGGCTGGGTTGCACAAATGCAAAGGGAGGGGAAGTCTGAAACAGAATTACGGCTCGGGAGTCTGGGAAGAGTTGGAAATAGGAATGCAATAATGGTTTTTCAGATGAACACAGTCACGCCCCCTCTTCCCGTGGCTTAGCTCTCCTTGGTTTCAGTTACTTGCAGTCACCCTCCCATCTGGAAGCAGATGACCTGCCATCTGATGTATCTCAGAAGGCCACTAGTAGCCAGAACTAGGTCACCATGCCTGCGTCATTCACCTCCTTCATCTCATCACATGGGCATATTTTCCTGTCTGATCAGTGCAGGAAGGGTGGGGACAGTGCTGTGAGATGTTTTGAGAGTGACAATGCTCACACTTTTATTATTTTATTAATTTATAGAATATTATATTATAATTGCCCTATGTTATTATTAGCGATTTTGTTCATCTTTCCTGTGCCTTATTTGTAAATTTTAAACTTTAACACATGTGCGTAGAGGAGAAAAAACATAGTATGGGTGTGGGTGTAGTACTATCTGAAATTTCAAGGGGTTCCTGGGGGGCTCAGTCAGTTAAGCATCTGCGTTTGGCTCAGGTCATGATCCCAGGGTCCTGGGATCCAGCCTGACTTTGGGCTCCCGGCCCAGTGGGAAGCCTTCTTCTCCCTCTCCCTCTGCTCCTCCCCTGCTTATGCTCTCTCTTCTTCCTCTCTCTTTCTAACAAACAAATAAAAAATCTTTTTTTTTTTAAAGATTTATTTATTTGACAGAGAGAAACACAGCCAGAGAGGGAACACAAGCAGGGGGAGTGAGAGAGGGAGAAACAGGCTTCCTGCTGAGCAGGGAGCCTGATGTGGGGCTCGATCCCGGGTCTCCGGGATCATGACCTGAGCCGAAGGCAGTCGCTTAATTAACTGAGCCACCCAGGTGCCCCAAACAAATAAAAAATCTTAAAAAAAAAAAATGAAGTTTCAGGCACCCACTGGGGGTCTTGGAAAAATGCCTGGAAGAAGAAGGGGGACTCCCATAGCTAGAGTTAATCTCCCTCCACCCAGGGGCCTGCTCACCTCTCTGGTGCTTTCCGTGTGTGCGGTGACCCGCCACGTGACCTGTGGCAGCAATGGGTACTTTTCTCCAGTTTTTGCCGTATGGATGTGCTCTGGGCCCTTCTACGCTGCTCAGTGGGGGCGGGGAGAGAAGGGGGAGCAGACTGTAGAAAGGCTTTCGTGAGACAGGGACTTACCCGAAGAAGAGCACCCTAACTTTATGTATTTGTGATAATCTGCTAGAATACTTGAAAATTAAGAGTTTAGGATAAAAGACAAGAAGTACTGTTTCTTCATTCAGAAAGGCATCAACTCTGTGGTTCACCCGTGACATCGTACAGATACCCCTTTTGATGTGTATTGGCTAGCAGGATAGAAGTTAAAATGCGAACCATGGGGAAAGAACAGGGAAAAACAACCAAACTCACATCAAGACAAAAGGAATGAGTCACTCGTCATAGTTTTGGTGTTCTGTTTTACATTGAATTCCCCACATGTGATAAAAATACCAAACTATTGATATGAAGAAAGTACAGTTAATTCAAATTAATTGGGACTGAGAAGATTATTCATGGGAATCCAAGTAATATGGCACAGTGATTTTTCACTGGCCATGCTGCCGAATTTATCATTTCCCTAGTCTCAATGACCTTTACATAGGGATTTTCTTCTCAGTGGGGTTTATTTTTCTTTCATCTATGAAGAGTGTGGTTTCAGTGCAGTTTTGAAGTTATGTCTTTATTCATTTAGTTGCCTCTAAGGAACAGTGATCAATATGGCAGAGATGACTTGAAGAGGGCATCATTTCTTTCTTTGATAGAAGCATAAGAAAATAGAAACTCTTGTGATCTTGGTCTTATGAGGAGCACCTGTAGTCATTAACATCCCCTCCCCTCATTAGCTCATTAGCACCTCACCGGGTACCTGCTCCCAGGTCTCCTGAAATGAGCTTCCCTGACCGTCTAGTGCGAGTGTTTGCCTATGTTTTCTGTACTTACATAATGCAAATATGAAATGATAGAAACTGCCTGTAGAGGAGGGCATACCTTCGCTGTGGGGTTATCTGGTGCCCTGCAGGATGCCGAACAGCCTTCCTGCCCTCCACCCACTAGATGCCAGGAGCATCCTTTCCCCATACCTCCAGGCATTGTCATTTGTCCCATAGCAGGTGGAAATCACTCCTGCTTAGAGACCATGGATATGGAAGCTTAGTGTCGCAAACTTTTTTTTTTCCACAGAAGGAATCATTTTGTGCACTTTTCTACCTCATGCTTTTCTTAATCAAAAGTCACTGAGATATTTCTTCCAGTAATGCTATTGAATTATTTCTAATGAGTGCTTAATATCCTGGGGGGCAGATCCAGCACTGTCCCATAGCCCGACTCCACCAGTCTTTTCTCAATGGGGATGAACCTGCTTCCCAGTTCTTGGCTCCTAAAAGCAGCACCACAGTGAGCACCACTGTGCTTTTATAGATTCCCAGAAATGGAATTGTGGCATATGCATTTTTAATTGTAATAGATACTGCCGGATTGCCTGATGATGGCATTTGGAGAAAATTTTAAAAACTATAAATGGTAGAAGACTGATATTATTCTAAAATGGGATGAACGCGTCCAGATGAAAGTGATTATTTAAGTGATTTTTGTAACATGAAAAGAAATATGAGTAAATTAGAAAATTGGCCTTTTTCTTGTTTTAAAAGTTACAACTTTTTTTTTAGGAGGAAGTTTAACTTTTTTTTTTTTTTGCTTCCATTATTGGATCTTTCCTTGCTTGTCAAGGAAAGGGTAAAGATATCAATTAACATGAACAACCGGGAAAGAAAGCTTATTTTCTGCAACCAATGTAACCCCAGTTAAGTATTTCAAGGCCAGAAATAAAAATGGCAGAGGGGGCTAGGTAAAATTGTCTTAAGAAATAGAATAATAAAATATACCTAGAAGTTTCTTTAATATTCATGGTTACCCAAAACTCTACAACTAGCCTTGTTAATCAATCAACTCCCTCTGGGGTAATATGTCAATATTCAATGATTGATGAAAACAGTTCTCTGTTTGATAGTTTGGATGTTTTAATATACTCCTTTATTCTTTAGTCAACAGGTGAGGAAAGCCTTTAATAAAACAACATTGTTTTTCATTTGTTTCACTTTTCCCCCCTTTACAGAGCTATGTGGTGAAAGAAGAAAGCTAAACCTGGCTTCTGAACTCCAAGATCTCATTGTCCAGTGGTAAGGAAATTCAGATGTTTCTTTTAAAATACCTGGCTGCATTCACCAAGCCTGACATCAGCAGACTTTCTTTCTGATGGATAGGGGTTCTGCAGGCAGACACTGTCTTCTGGAATTGCATGCTACTGGGTCCTTCTCAATATTTGCAGTGCATGCAGAAGGTAGAATGGTATCCATTTAAAACTACTCAAAGCATTTCTCTTTTACTTAACAAATAGACAACCAATGCATATATGTTGAAGCTTTATTTTGTGTTGTGCTTTTCAGTTACAAAGTATCAGAAGTGTTGGCTCTGGAGCTTGGAGTCTGAGCTGAGTCTGGAGCTTTTCCTTGATGACTTGATCTCATAAAAAGGTCTTATTCTGTCAGTTTTGCCTCTGTGGTGTACTTGGACTTCCCTCGTCCCTGTTTTCTTTTAGATTGTTTCTCCTACTAAGTAGGGTTCTTTTTATGTCACTCCCACTTTTTTGTTGTTGTTGTTCTGTGTCAACTTACAATGGAATAATTGCATTTGTTGTGTGTGTGTGATCCCGAGCATGGTATTTGCAAATAATTCCAGTTGAAAAAGATAAGTTATGTCACAAAACAATGGAATATTTAGAGAAAGAGCCATTTAAAAAATTACCCTCCAATTATTTATAAATAATAACTGTCTTGCTATCAATTTCATATGTGTTCTTATCATACTATACATCCAATTTGAAATTCTAACTTTATTTTTTTATTTTTATTTTTTTTAAAGATTTTATTTATTTGACAGAGAGAATCACAGCCAGAGAGGGAACACAAGCAAGGGGAGTGAGAGAGGGAGAAGCAGACTTCCTGCTGAGCAGGGAGCCTGATGCGGGGCTCGATCCCGGATCTCCGGGATCATGACCTGAGTCGCTTAACCAACTGAGCCACCCAGGCGCCCCTGAAATTCTAACTTTAAATACTCATCCTTTAATAGTGTAATACATGCAAAGCTGAAAAAGCACTCAGTGTGATTAAATGAAATGTATGTACCCCTTCGTCTGTCCATTGGCCCATGACAACTATTTCCCTTCCAAGGAGACATCTGTTGTTTCTGGTTTTCTAATTTATTGGACCTTTTAAATTATTTGCTTGTTTATAATCTGTTTCTATGTTAAGCAGTGATTTGTTGATTCTCCTTATGTGTGTGATGTTTCTCATGTGGGTGAATATTTGGATTGATAGAAAAAGGCTATGATTGAATATCGAAAGCAAGACCTGACTTTATCGCTTGTTACACAGGAGGAAAGAGTGGATGTAGGGCATGTTCTATTAGAAGAAAGCACAGCTGATCTAATACAGGGTGGGGAAGCACAGAGTCCAAGGACTGACAAACTTTGTGGAGCTGGACTGCTGAGGGATTCGGTGACCCTTACCTGTAGAACATTGGCACTTTGGGTAAGCCTGATGCTTATGGCTGGCTTTAAGAAGTACACTGATGAAAAATCTGATTTTCGCTGATCAATTGGGAGGTTTTTGAAAAAGGTTGGAGTGGTGAGTTGTTTGTATCTTGGGACTATGCCTAAAGAATAGTCACCGTTTTTCTTTCTTGACTTTGGAGTACAGGAACTTTAAATTTTCTCTGTATAAGAAATGCATGGGATCTGAATTGCTGGGTAAAACAGTATGTGTGTCCTATATTTTGACTGACTTTCATAGAGGTTTACCAATTTACGCTCCAGTTAGCAATGGGTGACTGTGTTCACTTTCCTACAATAGCATGTCCTCAAGTTCTTGATCTTTGCTAGCCTGACAGGTGAGATACGGTACTTTCTTCAAGTTTTAACTTGTCTGTTTCTTAGTATGAGGGAAGTTGAGGAATTTTACACATTGTTAAAAGTCATTCTATTTTATTTTCTGTAAAGTTTGCCAGCATCTACCCATTTTCAATGAAGTTTTTTATATTGCTATTTTAAAAACTCTTTATATATTAATTAGTTCTTTACATTAAACGTTGTAAATATTTTCCTTATGTGTTCTTTGCATTTTGATTTTGTTTATGATGTTTATTTGGGGGGAAGGGCATATAAAACATACTATATAAAAACATGCTTTTACATAGCTGGATTGATCATTTTTTTTATTTTTCTTTTTAAGTTTTATATCACAGTTGGAAAGACTTTCCATTTTGAGACTAATATTTTTCTATGCTTTCTCTTAACGTTTTTATGTTTTAATTTTCACTCATTCTTCTTGACTTTACATTGGTATAAGTATGAGAGAGAAATACACTTTTTCAGGGAGTTTTTTGGCTACCCCAATGTTATTTGTTGGCTAATACGTTATTCTTCTGCTAATATGAATGATTATCTTTGCTAAAAACTAATTTTCATTAATATGTTGATTTATTTCTGACTTTATCCTTTGATCCATTGATTCATGTGTTAGCTTTTCCATTTAACATGATACCACCTGAATTTTTCTGTTAATTGGGCTTCTTATCATGGTACTATTATATTAAGTGAATATTCTATAATTATTCAATGATTCTCCTTGTTGCCCTCCATTTAACATTGTGGGACTTTAGGTTACAAATCAACAAATTGATCTCCAAAACTTTACCTCTGTTTATTCCATAAACAACCACTTCTGAGGGCTCTTCTCTCAGTCTGCCCTTGTCTGGTCACCATGTTATATCTGCTAATAGATCAAACACCCAACATCCTACTTTCTATATAACAGGAGAACATTTTTCCCATGACCATATTCCCAAACAACATTTAGATCTTTGATTGAGCTGGTAAGGAAAAGGTGACAAAAATTTGTCAATGCTCAGGTATCTGTCATGAAATGGAAAAGAAAAATCTGGGGCGCCTGGGTGGCTCAGTTGGTTAAATGACTGCCTTCGGCTCAGGACATGATCCCGGAGACCCAGGATTGAGCCCCACATCAGACTCCTTGCTCGGTGGGAAGCCTGCTACTCCCTCTCTCACTCCCCCTGCTTGTGTTCCCTCTCTAGCTATATTTCTCTCTGTCAAATAAATAAAATCTTAAAAAAAATCTGCTGGGTCTTTACCTTTTTCCATTTAACTAGGGCATCTAAAACTTAAAGATCCAAGTGTTACTTGAAAATAGTTGGCCATATGACCTTATTTTCTTAAGAACATGCTTGCCCTGAAATTAATTATTTTTTTTTATTTTTTGTGGGTGACTCAGAAACACTGAGCCATCATGGCACCAAATTTATAAGCATGTGTGTGTAGGTGTGTGTAGGAATGTGTGTGTGTGTGTGTGTGTGTGTGTGTGTGTGTGTGTGTGCCCTAGAGAATAACAGTAACAACTATATGCTTCCCCAGGGCTGTTCTAACTTTCATTCATCATACAAGAGATTCTATCGATTTATATTGAGAAAAAGAAGAGTCTTGTTAGCTATTCCTTTCCAGGGACACAGAAATAAATTCCAGTGCAGAAACAAAGTTCTTTTTTCTGGACCTCAGTTTATTTCACTGCCTAGGAATGGATGCATCTGCCTATTCCTCTATAGACATTAAGTAGTTTTTCAAGTTTATTTTAAAACACAGTAGTTAACATATTTATTGGGGATTATTTGTTACTTAAGCAAAATTAGGAGCCAAAGTCTCCATTGGCTGTCATTCATTATTCTTATACCAGGATGGATAGGAGCTATTGACCACAGATAGCTGAAGTTGCTCGCCAAGGTCATATGGCAAATCACTGGTTAAAAAAGAAGAGATGGATAAGATAAATGTCACCATCCTAATAAAAAGTCTTATGCTGCATGAGGTAGTTGTTATGAATCATAGCATAGACTAGGTAGACTCTTGGAAACACAACTGCATATCGCTGTTTAAATTATTTCTCATTATAGAATTTAAAAAAGAAAAAGGAGAATAAAGAATAACTGGTCAGATGACAGGTTATAGACTGAAGGATGACTGGTCTCCCACTTTGTTTCTGCCTTAGGTGAGTATCACCATTCTTGCTAAAGTAAAAATAAAAAAAAAATTCATTACCTTCTTTAGATGCCATACTCTCCTTTCAAAGTGTTGATAGATGGGGGAGAGCAATTGAGGAGTGAGGGTATCCAGGAGATACTCATAGATTTTGCATGGGAACTTCCTGGTCTCCACAGCCAGTTTTTCTATAATAATAGACCATCATTTCTATAACTGTCAATGGTATCTCAAAGTGGAGAATCTCCTTAAATTTCGTGAGAGATGATGTTGGCAAAACTCTTTCCAATGAAATAAAATGCAGTAATGCTGAATAAGGGAAACCTTCCTTGATTTTGCTTGTTTCTTTGTTTTTGTGGGGGCAGAGGGGAGGACACAAAGTAGGTCCTAAATGAAGTCCCCATTTTGATCTGTCACAAAGAAGACTCCAATAGGCCTGGCCCTTTAAGATGCTATTTCTAAGGCTGGGATATGAAGTACAGTGTCCAGAGCTGTCATTCAAAACTAGCTTAAGGAGTCTAGGTGAGAGCTTGTCCTCTTTAGGGACTCTCTGGAATCAACATTAGCTTCCCCATAAGAGGTCGATAATAGAGGTGAAATTCAGGATCCTGGTCAAACTAGCTCTCCATGAAAATGCTTTCTCAAAGTTTTTTAAAATGCTTAATTCTAAGTCTCATCTCCAGGGTCTGAGTTGGCAGTTTGGGGTGTATTTTGGTAATCTTTATTTTAACGAGTGTCCAAGATGATTGCACTGAAGGTTGGTGTTTGGTTCCACACCGCTCTTTGGGACAGAATTTGATCATACCACTGTAATAGGATTATATGACACAATTAATAATGATAATTGATTCATTTTCAGGTTAATGTTTAAATTCGATCAAGGTCACACCTTACGGATGCCAATACACTGCTATATTTGTATAAAAACACACAAGCAAATACCATGCATCATGCTGTGTGTTGGGAGATTTATTTGGTATAATTTTTTAAGGAAAAAAAATCAAGTTTTGAGATTTGGTGAGAGTTCATTTACAATTTTTAGTTTTCTTAAAGAAATTGGAGGGGGTTACCTAATGGTCTACCTTAAGACCAAAAAGGGCAAAAGTACAGAATGAAGGCCAAATAATGATTTCATTATACAAACGAAATGCAGTGAAATTCTATTCATCCCCGAGGACTGACTCCACTTACAGGTTAGAAGAGCAGCCTGGAGTGATTTCACTCCATGGGCTCTATAACCGTCACTCTGGAGAAGTTGTAGCAGGGTTGTGACTAAGGATGAAAGAATCAGCCTGTAAAGTTTGGAGCTTTAACTACCCTTCTGTTGGGTACATAAGAAATAAAATAGATAATCAATCCAGATGGCCCATCCCCTAGTGAATAATGAAAAGGGATAACTCAATAGGTAAAAAATCAACAGTGAAAACCAAAAAGAAGCATCAATAATGGGCTCAGTTTTAGGCACAGACTGTTAGTACATTAGATGATGTCACAGAATATCTGTGATAAAGATGTCAGGAGAAATTGGCTCAGGAAAGTTTCAAACTCAATAAAGAGTGATTCCATGTGTTTTCCTTGTCCAATGTAGTATTAGGGATTTCTCACTTAGAAGAGGATTTCTGACATCCAGATTGGGAAACTGAGTCTGATAGGGGTGAAAAGATGCCCAGATGTCTACCTGCGGAGCCTCTCAGACAGCATCTCCTTCCCATACTTCCATGCAGGCACGTGTATGGAGGACCGTCCCCATGGAAGGTGCAGTGTCAGGGGTGTCCAGATAAGTGAAGGGCGTCTGACCATCAGCTGGGGTGTGGCAGCTTCTTGACCCCTTCCTGTGTCTCAGTTGTTCTTTGCTCGCCAACAAGTCTGGGATGAGTGCAGTGGAAAGATTTTGCAATTAACGTGAAGTTTACACCATTAAAATTAAGTCACAACAATAGCTTAGATAGATACCTGGGGAAACAAACATTTTTTTTTGTTTGTTTTAAATCAGAGCTCTGGATTAGATTGCTTCATTTCACAAGATAGCCTCACAGAGCCGACGTAGTAGGACTCCCCAACAAACCATTGTTGAATGCACAATAGGTTGCTAATTACTTGTGCAGATGTACTTTTTGAACAAGAATGGCTCATTTTAATTGCCTTTTAGTGAGATGCTTTGCCTTTTTTTTTTTTTTTTATCTCTCCCACCTAGCTCCCATCAGCACTTACCCAGGGCTAGTCTGAGTTTTAATAGGTTCATAATAGAAACATTTATGTATTAATAATAATAAAGATAAATTATGTTTGGAAGTGCTTTCCTCTACACTTCTTCTCCCTAACAACTCTGGGGGATATGCAGAGCAAGTATTGTTATCTCTGCTTTATTGATGAGGAAACCAGAGTACGGTGAAGTCAGGACATTTTTCAAACTTTCCAAACTTTCTAATTCAAGACTCAAGTTCTGGTTTTGTTTATTTGACATCCCGTTGTGCATTCAGTGAGTGAAACTTGCTATAACAAAATGTTCAGTACTAAGGCAAGCAGACATGGCTACTCATGGCCGCTGCTGTCCCTGCTAGCTACGTGCTCTCAAACTCCAGATACACAGTTTACTCATCTCTAAGATGACAAAAGTAATAGCTCTTCTGTTATAAAATTTTGGTAAGGGTCTATTGAGATAATGCATGAGGAAATGCTTTGAAATTGAGTCCTTGAATGGACCTCTATGGGTCTACAAGACCTTTAAACTTTATGCAAAATTTGGTGCTTCTTTGCATATATTGCAGTTTTCTGGGGGAGAGTTCTGAAGTTTTATAAGGTTTTCAGAGATTCCTATGATTAAAAAAGAATGAGAATTATTGCTGCAAAGCATAATGCAAGATACGACGGCTATGAAAATATGTGTTTTTTGATTATATAGTGTATTTTTTCTAGAGAATGTAGGAAATACAGAAAAAACAGGAAGAAAAAAATAATAGTTATCTGAAAACATACTATTTAGAGAAAACCCATTTATATCCATGATACAATTTTGTCTGATATTACCTTTTGGCTTTTTTCAATAAATCAAAAAGTTTAAAAACAGTTTTTGGGGTAGCACAAATTATATTTACAGTTTGGGATCATTCTAATGTGAACATTACCTAGTGGTGTAATATTTTTCTACATGTTTAATGCCTGCCTTGAAATCTCTATATGCTTTCCTGTAATTTCTAAACTTAATACTCTTTTACTTTCAGATGGTTTGTCATTTTTTATCATACTATAATATACATGCTTTTACATATAATGAAGCATATAATGATAGCATATATTCATATTTCATTCAAAATATTTATTTATTTATTTTAAACAGAGAGCATGAGCAGGGAAAGGGACAGAGAGAAAGAGAGATAATCCTTAAACAGACTCCTCACTGAGCATGGAGCCTGCCATGGGGCTTAATCCCAGGACTCTGAGACCGTGACCTGAGTTGAAACCAAGAATTGGATGCTCAAGTGACTGAGCTACCTGGACACCCCAGAAATTGATATATTAAAAAAATATGTAAAATATATATATATATATGTGTGTGTGTGTGTGTGTCTTATTTTTCAAAACAGATAGTCAATTGGTAAGTATTTAATTCTTTGAAATGTACTTGAGCTTTTCACTGTCATGTTTTCAAAGACTTTACTAAAATGAAAAATATTAATTATGCCTACTAATTATTTGGGGGAGTATTTTCCTTTTTATGCTTTTATCCCAGAATATGGTTTATATCTTCCTTGATTTAGGTCTTCTTATCTGTCTCTGTGGATAAGGTATGTTCTTTGCTATTTCTAATCACTTGTCTCTTTTTTGAAATATACATACATTGTCATTTGTCTTTGTAGAAATGTTTGCATTTCTGGGAATTTTCAGAACAGTGTTTGAAAACAGTGGCAAGTCTTCTTGGACATCTATATAAATATCATGAGCATCTCAGCATTGAAGCTGGGGGTGCTGAAAGTGGGCAATAGGGGTCTTCATCATCTTTAGGAACATTGATGATTGTAAGACCTTGAGAAAGTATTAGATAGTTACGGTTGTCAAATACATATCACCCTGTACCATACTCATAGGCCTGTGATCTTTTTCTTCAAAACAATGTGGCAAGTTGGTTTGGGATTTCTGTGGCACATTATTCTTCCATTTTTGAGACAAATTTTTCCTGGTTACAAGGAAATGTTTGTAGAATATATTTCCAAATGACATTGCCAATATTTCATTTAGAATTTTTCATCTGGAATCATAAGGCAGATGGGTCTGTACTTTTATTTTTCTGGAAGGATTGGCATAGAAATCATGAAAAGTTTTCAACTTTCTTGGCAAGAAACTTTAGACAATAACAAAATCTTCTACCTAATGCTGTCCACCTGAAACTAATATAATGTTATCTGTTAATTATACCTCAATTAAAAAAGAGACTAAAAAATTTCTCCCCTACTTATGTCTTCATTCAACTTTTCTACATCTCTTATATTTTCTTTGAAAATCCGGCAAGGTAGGGGTGCCTGAGTGGCTTAATTGGTTAAGTGGCCAACTCTTGATCTCAGCTCAGGTCATGATTTGGGGGTTGGGAGATCAAATCCTGCATCATGCTCCATGTTCAGTGAGGAGTCTGCTGGAAATTCTCTCTCTCTCCCCCTCAGCTCCTCCCCACTGCTCTCTCCCTCTCTCTCAGTAAAATAAAATAAAATAAAATAATCACAATTTACATAGTTTTCTAATTTGTTAGAATAGGATTTATACAGTTTTGACTTATATCTTTGGTCATGTTTCTTTTCTATTCCCAACTTTATTTATTTTATCTTTTTTTATTAGCTTAGACTTGCTAGCTGATTAGTAATTTCTTTCTATGCAGAACCAGATCTTAGATGTGTTTGTTCTATTACTTATCTGTTTTCAAATTCATTAATTTCTGCCATTATTTTTCTCTCCTTTTGTTTTACTGAAATGTGTGTGTGTGTTCTCATTTTTCCATTCTTTAGTTTGACATGGAGTTTAGTGTCATTCTTTTTCATGTCTGAACAAAAGGTTTACAGGTTACAGATCCGCTTGAATGTGTCCTGTCAGCGTTCCAAATGTTTCGACAGAGTAGGTTTTCACTTTTGTTATTTCTAAATAATCCTTAATGCTGTGTTTGACTTCCTCCTGCAATCATTTTTCAGAGAATCATTGGTGGTGTGAGAATTTTAGCCGATTTTTTTTTTTTGCCACTTAGTGAGTTTATGAGCATAAATGTATCATGTACATTTAGAATTTGCAAATATTCTTTGTAAACTTGATAAACTGTATCTTCCTGGTCTCCTTTAGACACATGATTTGCTGCAGGCCCAACACATTGATCTTATTGTAACATGGACACCCTATCCTCTTGCTCTCCACCCCCCCCCCCCCGGGCATATATACTCACATACCAACTACAAGGTCAGGGAAGGTGCAGGTTAGGACTCTTACTGGCCCAGTGCTTCTGTTAACTTCTCTGTGTACCTCTGATAGTCCACGATGACCATGTTATGAAGAATATTATGTGGTATAGAAAGATTTACCCCTTTTATATTTTCTGTCTGGATTTTATTTACTATCAAAATATTGGATTTATTTATTCCAGCCAATGGTTTTTTCTTTTTTTTTTAAAACATTTTATTTGTTTATTTGACAGAAAGAAACATAGCCAGAGAGGGAACACAAGCAGGGGAAGTGAGAGAGGGAGAAGCAGGCTTCCCGCAGAGCAGGGAGCCCGATGTGGGGTTCCATCCCAGGACTCCGGGATCATGACCTGAGCCCAAGGCAGTCGCTTAACCAACTGAGCCACCCCGGTGCCCCTGGCTTTTTCTTTTAATTTTCCATTGCCTCAAATCAATATGTGAGCTCCTGTTTTCTTTCATTATATTAATTTTATTTCTTCTTGCCTTTAGCTCTTGTATTTTTGCCTAATTATTTAATAATCCTTACTTGACAATTTCTTTTAAGTGTCATAGCTTTTCAATAATATTTGGTGTAATTTCATCTCACTATTTGAGGGAGAGGATCTCTCATTGTGGTGTTTTGGTGAGAGGGTATATTATTACTGACGAAACTGTGCTTATTCCTTTGTCTGGTTTCATGCTTATGTAAAGACTCCTGTCTTTTCCCCTAGCAAGTTAAAAAAAATAAAAAATGGACCATGTTTTCTTTGCTTTCTTTTCTAGTGATTTTGTTTTAAATTATACTAATAACTTACCTTAAGTTTTAAAATGCTCATATCTACATTTATGAAGCTGTCAACATGAAAAATCAAGGACTGTTTACTGATGAACTTCTGTATAAGATGAGGACATAAACAGTCTTTTGTTCTCATATTATATTAGAAGCCACTTCCCACTTTCTGTTGGTGTCATCTGTGACTTTAGAGAGGCATTGTTATTCTTTTAAGATTTTATTTATTTATTTATTTGACAGAGAGAGAGATCACAAGTAGGCAGAGAGGCAGGCACAGAGAGGAGGAAGCAGGCTCCCTATTGAGCAGAGAGCCTGATGCAGTCCTCAGTCCCAGGACCCTGAGATCATGACCTGAGCCGAAGGCAGAGGCTTTAATCCACTGAGCCACCCAGGCACTCAAGAGGCATTGTTGTTTTTAATGAGTTGTATCATATTATGTTACAGTGTTTTCTCTCAGTAAGTTAAAGTATGACAAATGAGAACTTTTGGGACCAAAGGATTCTTGGTTAACATCTATTCCCCTAAAAACTTGATGGATTTGGTGTCTAAACTTTAATGATACAGGGGAGAAACTTGAAACACTTTTGTGTGATTTTGAGGATTTTTAAAAAAATATTTATTTATTTATTTATTTATTTATTTATTTATTTATTTTAGAGGGGGAGGGGAAGAGGGAGCAAGAGAATCCTCAGACTCCCCACTGAGCACAGAGCCTGACTTGGGGCTCAATTTCACAATCCTCAGATGAAGACCTGAGCTAAAAATCAAGAGTTAAGATACTTAGCCGACTAAGCCACCCAGGTGCCCCTGAGAATCTGAATTCTGATGAAATTCTTTTTCTGTCTTTCTATCCTGGAAATTAATGACAGCAAAAAACTATCTGTCTTTTTCATTAATTTTGCCTGGAACCTATATGTTTTGGCCACGTAGCTTAGGTCACACAGTGGGTCAGTGCACTCTGTAGAATTGGGGGAAACTCATCACTTCTTGCAGCCATAATTACAAGGTCCTTCATGAAAGTTGAATGTGATGGAGAGACCACTTGACCAGGAGCAAGATACCACATTCCAATTCTGGCTTCATCACTAAACGCCATGTGAGTCCCTGGGTCCCAGGTGCTCATCTGTGAAATGGGGGTATCAGAAAAGTTTCTGTTGGAAATAGGAAGGTTGCTGTTGGAATTTATCAGCTGCCCTTGACAAGGAGATTATTCTGAATTATCCTCTTGGGTCCCATGTTACCAGAAGCATCCTTAAAAGTGGGAGAAGAGACAGAAGAGGAGGCTAGAGTGATGCACTGGAGAAGCACTGCACCTACCATGACTGGCTTTGGAGAGGGAGGAAGGGGCCACAAGCCAAGGAAGCCTCTGGAAGATGGAAAGGTCATGGAGACATATTCAGAAAGGAACATATCCCTGCCAGACCTTTGGTTTTAGCCTTAAGACACCTATTGCAGACTTCTGCCCTTCAGAATTATAAGATAATAAATTTATGTGTTTTAAGCCCTAAGTGTGCAGCAATTTTGTAAGCAGCCCATCAGAAACAAATATGCATGCAATTATTTTATGGTCCTCAAAACCCTTTGCTATAGGTGGGATTGCCATTTTATAGATGTACAAATGGGGAATTGGAAAGTTTTTAAATGTTTCCCAACAAGGCTTCATTCAGGATTTAACCACAGAATTAATCAATTCTAAAACCCACTGTAGTGTTTTTACATTATTTTGTAGGAAATTCTTTGTAGGTAAAAAGGATTTAGCAAGAACATCCGTTCATAGCTCTTTGTAAAGGTACATCTTCCAGCACACTTAATCCATAGTTTAATGCCCTGGTGGTCATTAGGCATGAGATTAGTTCATTGTTATTAGATATTGGCATGAAACTCAGTCATTTTGTGTTAGATATCAGAAGGAAGTCGTTAAATTGAGGATGTCGTCACTCTGCTCTGCTTCCCAGGCTCAGGAGACCCTCATCTCAGGCCAGAGTAACTGTAACCACTGCCTAATGGCCTCTCACATGGGTCTTTCACACGGCAGCCAGTGATCTCTCTGGAATATGGATTTGTTTATTCCTCGCCCATGCCTCCACACCTTAACCTGCTTCCCCACCCATGTTCTCTCATGCTCTGGTGCTACATATACCTCCCAAATATAGCACTTTTTGCCGAGTACAGGAATCCCATTTCCTTTATTCATCCCCCATTAGGTTAAAAGGACTTTTAGGTCACTGATGGGTTTATGGAGTTGAACATCCTTCTAGGCATGCAGTAGTTGCTCAATAAATACTTGCTTAATGAGGGGTGCCTGGGTGAGTTGGTTGAGCATCCAACTTTTGGTTTTGATCAGGTTATGATCTCATGGGTCATGGGATTAAGCACACTGGTGGGCTCCACACTCAGGGCAGAGTCTGCGGGAGGTTCTCTCCCTCTGCCCTTCCCCAACTCGTGTGTTCTCTCTCTCTCTCTCTCTCTCTCTCTCTCTCTCTCAAATAAATAAATAAATAAATGAAATCTTAAAAAAAATGACCTACTTAATGAGTGAGTGTGACATTCACTCTAAGGATCTCTCAGATCCTATTTAAATAAATTCAAATGTTTCGGATTTCACCTTCTGTTTAAGTTTAACTTCATTTTGCCATCATGTGTCATCTCCCAGAAACAAGTTTTTCGTGTATCAAAGGAAGAGTGCCCTGGACGCTTGTCATCAAAGTCTGATGATGTTGGGAAGATTACCTCTAATATTGTACTGAAGAATGAGACAAAACTCTTTCGTTGATGTAAACCACAACAGACAGAAGCACAGTGAGGAGTCTTGTGACATGGAGTGATTTGGTTTCAGAATTCATGGTGGGGGCGCCTGGGGGGCTCAGTTGGTTAAGCAACTGCCTTCAGCTCAGGTCATGATCCCGGAGACCTGGAATCGAGCCCCACATTGGGCTCCCTGCTCAGCGGGAAGCCTGCTTCTCCCTCTCTCATTCCCCCCTGCTTGTGTTCCCTCTCTAGCTGTGTTTCTCTCTGTCAAATAAATAAATAATAATAATAAAAATCTTTAAAAAAATAAAAAAGAATTTGCACATCCACCAGGCCAGATGACTCAGTGGCTGGGCCTCAGCAGGCTGTGGAGCCTTGCTCAGTTTCACCATCTCTGTTTGAACGTGAGGGCAGTACTCCACTTGGGAGATTGGTTTTCGGATTAGACATTGTGTGTGAAGGTGTGTGGTGTCCACTTTGGCACCCACAGGCCTCTTTCACTCCTCAGACTTAGAGCCATTTTGGCAGAACCCAGTGGGACAGTTCTTGACTTTTAGGAGTGGGAAGGCTGGGGACACACTGGGGCTGAAGGAAAGAGGATTACCGGGTCCCCAGGAGATGCACCGACATTGTGAGCAAACAGAAAAACTTTATTGAAGAACAGGAAGAGCACTTGTTCCTGGAGACATCAGGTCATGGATGTGAGCTTTGTATGAAGGGATTTCAACATGTATATTAGACTATTGGTGACTTAGAGCCAGCAGACATACCATTATCTGTATATTGAGCTTCTGGAGAGGAAGTCAGGGCTCTCCTGTACTGTACAAGATTGGAGTACTCAATCAGAAACAAAAATCATGCTGTTTTATATTTTTACATATTTGCAATGACCATCAGAAAAGTAATGGACTCTAGAAAATGTTAAGTGATGTTTCTTTAGGGAGATTTTCATTTTCAGGGTTCCCTGTTGACATCAAAGAAGCCCTGGGTGTGACTTCTGCATTCTCTTGGGCTTTAGAAAGATGGGAGGGCTCCTTATTCCTCTAGATGACTGTGGGGGTGGCGGGCAGCCTAGAGGCTCTGCTACAAGATACTTTTCACTCTTTTTTTTTTTTTTTGACACTTTCCACACTTGTTGAGTTTATAGTTTTAGTCCACCTTATTTGATAAGGTCATTAGCTCTCTGGTCCTTGGGACTGGAGAGAGGCATCCTGGTGCTGGGAGCAAATCAAGGGGTAGATCATTGATGGACTTGAGTCCCAGACACAGGTCTTCTGGTTTTCACACATGCATGTTCACCCCATTCTCGACACCCACACTGGGACTGATGTTTAAATCATGAAGATTTTCCTTTAAAAACCAATAGGAAAAGTATCTTTTTCTTTCATGTTTAACATTCTACCCCTGTGGAAGGAAATTAGAGAAAGAATTCCTTGTTAGTTTTGTTATTAGTTAAATAGAAACAAAACTATAAGTCATGTTGGATCTTACACAATGTTGCTATAATTTGCATAATACTCAATTTTCCAGGTGCTGACAGATTGCATGTGATAATGAGCTATTTTATCACTTGTATGAAAGACAAGGTAATGCTTTAATATAACAGAACTCAAGCTAGTCAGGTTTCATCTCCAGCTTTTCTTGAATTCCCAAAGGAAGGACAATAGTTATGCCAACCTGAACTCTCATTCCATGATAAGACACTTCTGTTTTGAATGTGTTGAGACCTCAGTATTTTCCATTTGACCTGGATCACATCTTTGTCCTATGTCCTTGGAAAAACTCACTCTCCAGGTGGTCAAATATGGGGAATTTTGTGTCCTTTTTGGCATATAGGTCCCTCAATTCAGAAGTAATTAAGGCACTATTAAAGAGAATTGAATAGATTTTGGTATGAATTTGGTGTGCATTTCTAAATGGACACATAGTATGCATTTCCAGGTCAGTGTAGGACACCTGTTAGGTGGTGAGCATGTGGATGTGAAGATGAATGGCTCTTGTTAGGGACTGAATTGTACCTTCACAACATTGACGTCTTAGCCCTCAGTGTCTATGAACATGACCTTGTTTGGCAGTGGGACTCTTGCAGATGATCAGGTTAAGATGATCTTATTAGTGTGGGTTCTCATTCACTGTGACCGGTGTCCTTACAAAAAAGGAAGCTATTTGGACACAGAGACAGAAAACATGGAGGAAAGATGATGTGAAAATACAAAGAGAAAATCATCTTTGAGCCAAGAAGCATCAGACACCTCCAGAAGCTGGGAGAGAGACCTGGAACAGGGTCTTCTCCCCATCCCTCAGAAGGACCCAATACACTAATGCCCTGATCTCAGACCTCCAGCCTCCAGTACTGTGAGAATACATTTCTGTTGGTTAAGCTGTCTAGGTTGGGTTACTTGTCACAGCAGTTCCCAGGCAACTAATACAGCAATTTAACATCCAGTTCAGTCATTTGGTTTGAACACTGTAATAATGGTAATTCTCCATAAGCTTTCATACCAGCCAATGGAATCACGTATCTCTTGTCTCGTCAGCTGCTCTCGGGGGATAGGGCCACCGTTGAGTTACTCTTAAGCCAAAATAGGAAGAATTCTGTTAGAAAGTTCTTATAGAGGTGACTCTTGACAATTTGTTTGGGCAAATACTGGTAGAGACTGGCTAACCAAGTTCTGATTTCTTTCTTCTGTTCTGACACTTTGCTCTCTATCGACTATGCTTTGCCCTGAATGCTTCATTATGGAAATCAGCATGTTCCCAGGGTCCCACAAACACATGATATCATTTCGACCTTACAATGTCTATTTTTCCATTGTATTCTATATTATGTATGAAGATTCACAAAAAATTTTTACTTTGTGGTCTTAACAAAAGAACAATATGCTGGGGTGCCTGGGTGGCTCAGTTGGTTAAGCAACCGCCTTTGACTCAGGTCATGATCCTGGAGTCCCAGGATGGAGCCCCACATCAGGCTTCCTGCTCTGCGGGAAGCCTGCTTCTCCCTCTCTCACTCCCCTCTCTCGCTTGTGTTTTTTCTCTGTCAAATAAATAAATAAAATCTTAAAAAAAATAAAAAGAACAATGTGCTATGTTTAATTATGCTCAGTCCAGACAGGTTTCTCTTTGAAAATAACTTCCCTGAAGCCTATGGAAAAGTCTGCCTTGTTGTGGGCAGGTGGTTGCCAACCAGCAATGACCACCATGATAGATTTTCCAACCGTAGGTTTCCCGGTCAATATGTGTGCTTGGGGATTGCAGGGGGAATCACCCAGCTTCTTTGGTGGTTTGTTGAAGCCCTGGGTGTTTTCTAGGGGAAACAATCAAGCACTCAAAAGCAAGAAGGAGCCAGGAGAGGAGAAATGGGGGAAGGAAGGTGGGAAAGAGGAGGAGAAGAGAATGTTTGAAAGGGAGAAAAAGAGGAAGAGAAAAAATAAAAAAGAAACTGATAGCAAGAGTGGAACTCCGGAGGCCACTTGGCAGGTTTTGTGTGTCCGTCGGGGGCCGTGATATCTATCTGAGACCACACCAAGCCCATTCTCTGAACCGAGAGACTATGATTATACACCACTGTGGACATGCCAGTTTTAAAAGTGTGATGAGACGGATAGCGATACCGCATTAAACACATCTCCTATTGATTCCTTCTAACCTTGCAAAATGACCTGTGTGCGTTAAGTACCTTTTACTGCAGGCTGGCTGATGGGACCACAGATGCTGGCTGTGGGGCTGAATTTCCTCAGAGGTCAGCAGACGGGGCAAGTGGGAGGTGACCTGGGGAGCGGCTTCTTGCCCAGAGACCACTTACCCTCCGTGCCCTCAACTACAGCTTGAGGACACATGTCTGGACAAATCTGCATCATGGAGACATTAAATTAAGCCGGGCTACCTCACTACTGGGACCAGCCACATGAAAGTGTGGGGCTCAGTGAGAACAGGGAGTCTGAAACAGAACATGATTTGTGATTTGTCAAGCTGAATTTGTTTAACATTTGTTTCCTCTAATTTATGGTTTTGTTTCAAATAAAAAAAATGAAAATCGGTCATTTCAAATGTGTCTGCTCTAACACCTTTGTCCTAGGGACTGTGATAGGTACGTTAATGGACACAGAGCAGGGCGGGGCAGAGACGCTTGCCATCTCTGAGAATGGCATCAATGCTGCCCACGGACCCCACCTTCAGGGTAATAAGTAAGCAGCTGCTGGAGTCAATCACCAAGCCTGAAACCCCATTTCCCATGTGCAAGACCTCAGGCTAGCGTATCGGGAATCTGTTTTTTCATCTGAAAAATGGGGTGATGAAACCTGGCATAAGAATTGGCATTAAAATGTAATGTACATTGGGGTGCTCGGGTGGCTCAGGTGGTTAAGCATCCGACTCTTGTTTTTGGTTCAGATCATGATCTCAGGGTCCTGAGATTTTATCCCATGATAGACTCCATGCTGGGCATGGAGCCTGCTTGGGAGTCTCTCTCTCTTTCTCCCCCTCCTTTCCCCCTACTCTTTTTCTGAAAAAACTAACTAACTAACTAACTAACTAACTAACTAACTAAATAAAATTTAAAGATTTAAGAATATATAATATGTAATATGTCATCATGAAAAGGTGGCCATTATTTATTTTTTTGTTACTCTTCTTGCTAATATAACAATAATTTAAATTTTCACCTACTCTTCTAGATGGTTCCCCCATTTGTGGATTTGCAGCAGGGGCCAAAATTCACCTCAGAGGAGGGAGGAGGAACCTGCTGCTCACTCTGGAGCACATGTTGGGAAATTCTTAATACCTCCTGCCCATGTTGGATTCTCTTTGCCCCTGGAATCCTTCCCACCATACCTTAGGTTAGCACAGGATGCCCTGCTTTACTCCTGGTGAGGGGTCTGAGGAATGGTCAACACCACTGGACTGTAAAGTGTGAGACTGCACAGGGCATATCTATCTTATATATGTTCTCACCCAACACATGGCATGTACACTAGACCGATGAATGAACAAATGAATGAATGAATGAATAAATGTCAAGGTTATCTTTATCATCACTTTTCCTCCCAACAGGTTCAACCTAAGGCTTTGCACAGGAAGTGATCTGGAATTGCTTACTGTATTTATTTAGGTTGAATGGAGAACGCCCCAGAATTCAAAGTAGAATTCATAAAAACCTGTTTCTTGAAGAGTAGGTAAGTCAGACGGCAGTGGGGAAGAAAAAGATGTCTAAGGCATTCAGGACCCTTTGGATGGACACTTTGGAACTGAGATTTGGGCTGGCCATGAAAGAAATGGGAAAGGGCTAGGGAAAAGAGGAGGAGGTAGGGGAGGAGTCTGGAGAGCAAGTTGATAGGTATGGGAAGCTTGGATCATGAAGAAGGTGTGGCTCAAACAGACAGTGTCCTCCTTCGGGCAGGGTGTGTGTGGGTGCGCATGAACGTGTGCGGGGCGGTCGTGAGGTGTGTGTGGTAGAGGTGTGAAGTGTGTGTGTTGTGAATGCACAGGGCAGGTGTGTGGTGTGTAGGTGAGTGCCTGTCTGCAGATGGGCAGTTGGAAGAGTTACGTGGCTTAGAGATGCACAGTGCGGGGATGTGGTGCACATTGTGGTGTGGCCCTGTGTCATCATGAAGGTGTGTGCACGTCAGCATGTAGTGTGGACAGGTAATGCTTGCATGCCTGATGCCTGTGGGTATTACTTATGGGTTGTGCAGGTGTTCAGTGTGTTTCTGGTATGTGTGTGCGTGTGTGTGTGTGTGTGTGTGTGTGTGTGTGTGTGTGTGTGTGGTAAGTGTGCATATGGTGTCTGTGTGAGGTATATGTGCATGGTGCAGGTATGCAAATGTGTGTAGCCGTGTCCTGTTTCCCACAGGCAGGAGTTGGAAACATTGTGTAGTGGATACCGTGGCCAATGGTGCTCAGTGTGCTTGCACCGGCAACCCACAGAATGGGACTGAAGATATTTTCAAATGACATTATTAGATAAAGGGCTATTATCCAAGAACTATAAAGAACTTCTCAAACTCAGCACCCAAAAAACAAAGAATCCAGTAAACACATGAACACACACTTCTCCAAAGAAGACTTACAAATTGCTAATAGACACATGAAAAGATGTTCAACATCGCCAGCCATCAGGGAGATACAAATCAAAAGCACAATGAGATACCACCTTAAACCAGTTAAAATGGCAAAAATTAGCAAGATAGGAAACAACACATGTTGGTGAGGATGCGGAGAAAGGGGAACCCTCTTACACTGTTGGTGGGAATGCAGACTGGTGCAACCACTCTGGAAAACAGTACGGAGGTTCTTCAAGAAGTTAAAAACAGAGTTACCCTATGACCCAGCAATTGCACTACAAGGTATTTACCCCAAAGATACAGATGTAGTGAAAGGAAGGGGCTCATGCACCCCCATGTTCATAGGAGCAATGTTCACAATAGACAAACTGTGGAAGGAGCCGGGATGTCCTTCAACAGATGAATGGATAAAGATGTGGTTCATATATACAATGGAACATAACTCAGCCATCAGAAAGGATGAATACCTACCATTTGCATCTATATGGATGGAGCTGGAGGGGATTAAGCTCAGTGAAATAAATCAAGCAGGTAAAGACAATTATCATAAGGTTTCACTCATATGTGGAACATAAGAAATAGCTCAGAGGACCACAGGGGAAGGGAGGGAAAACTGAATGGGAAGAAATCAGAGAGGGAGACAAACCATGAGAGACTCTGACTTGGGGAAACAAACTGAGGGTTATAGTAAGGAGGGGGTGGAGAGATGGGTTACCTGAGTGATGGGTATGAAGGAGGGCATGTGTGGTGATGGACACTGGGTGTTATAGGCAACTAATGAATTGTTGAACACTATATCAAAACTAATGATGTGAGCACCTGGGTGGTTCAGAGGCTTCGGCTCAGGTCATGATCTCAGGGTCCTGGGATCGAGGCCCGCATCGGGCTCTCTGCTCAGCAGGGAGCCTGCTTCCTCCCCCTCTCTGCTTGCCTCTCTGCCTACTTGTGATCTCTCTCTCTCTGTCAAATAAATAAATAAAATCTTTAAAAACAAACAAACAAAAAATTAATGATGTGCTATATGCTGGCTAATTGAACATAATAATAATTTTTTAAAAAATTAAAAAAAATAAAGGAGGGAACATTCATGCCCACTCAAGGGTTCCTTTGGTTCTGTAGCCCAAGCTTACTGCAACGTGGGAAATTGAGAGTAGGCATTAGAATAAGAGAGCCTTGGTAAAATTGTGATCCTACCACTACTAAATACCAGAGCTTGGGAAACTGATTTGTGTCCCTGAGCCTCAGGTGCTTTCCCTACAGAATGGAAAGACTAATCTTATTTTACACAGTTGTTATGAAGATTAAGTTAAGTAGTATCTCTATATCTCCCAGTGCACTGTAATTGGCCAGTTAAGTGTCAATTTCTTTTTTGAGCACCTCTTTTGCTTGGCCAGAAACTTAATAACAAATCCACATCTTCTAGCTTTTGGGTATAGATTGGTGTGATTATTGTTATGGCTTTTGAATTCCTTATTTGACAGTTTTCCTTGCAGACAATTGAAAGAAAACTAGAAGTTTTCTAGCAAGCCTAGAGGTTCCAACTTTGTACAAGATTTAACTAATAGTGTTCCATCCAAGCTCTGTAACTCCCATGACATGCAATTTTCTCCGGTAATGTAGAACCTATAGATGCACAGAATAGTTAGATTATAAGTCCAGCCCTGCTCTGGCTGTGTGATTTGGGACAAGTCACTTCACCTCTCTGAGACCCTGTTTCTTCCTTTGAAAAACAGGTTTGCTGTGATGATAAGGCTCCATGATAAATGGAAATCACCTACAAAATGCCCAGCCTACAATAGGGGCTTGGCTAATTGTTTTTAAATATCTTGAATATTATATAAGTACTCCCTTTTCATACTCCTCCCTTCTGCCCAACCTGGGCACCAGGTCCCTTGAGTGTTAATGCCTTTGGAATTAACACTCAGCATGGGAGTGTCTCGGCTTCTGCTGACTTGGTTTTGGCCCAATGTGGAAGCAGGGCTTCCCCTAGCCTTTCCCGTCCTGGTGGGTGCAGCGTCCTTGAGTCTCATGAATGTAGATCAGAGCCCTGAAAGGCAACTGATAACTTCTTACTCAATCCCCTGATTTTGCAGCACAGGGAACTAAATCCCAGAAAGGCAAGCAACACGCTGTGGATTTCACACCTGCTCAATAGTGGGACTGAGATAAGGACCATTGTTCAACTCTTCAAATCAATCAATGGCTCTCTACTTTTCTACTCTTCCACTGGGCCTCCTGGAAGTATGAAGAAAGAACTCTCTATTGAGTTCAAGTAGTTGGATGGCCGTGCGTTGAGCAAGCCCCTGCTTCTCCTGGGGTTTGTGATCTTATCTATGCAGTGGAGATGACCCTTGTCTTTGGACAGCTGAAGTCACAGCAAAGGGAGTAACAGGCATAACTCTTGTAACTGCTGGTTCTGGAGTTCAATGAGTTAAAGATTCTCCTTGGTCTATTTCTATCTTTTCAGTTCTGCTACCTCTCTAGGATTCCCCACTCACTTCTTGGATCTATATGCCTAAGTTTTTCTCAAAGGCTTCAGCAATATTGGTTGAGGCTTGAATATTGATCGCTTTACTGTTGGCTCCTCAGTGAAGACCTTTCTTAGCAGGTGCCCTAGTTGGTTTAGAAGTTGGTTTGGAAAGTATTCTCTGTATTTGAGGTGTGGGTAAAGAGGCCTTCTTGCTTATTGCTGCTGGAAATGCATAAAAACACAGCCCCTATAAAGGGAATGCAGCAATATTTTGTATCCATACCTTGTAGCTGAACAATCCCATTTCTGGGATAAGGAGAAGCTAGCAAAATATGAAAATAAATGAACACAAATGCCTACTCATATGGTGTTAATTACAGTGGACAAAGACTGGCAATAACCAAATGTTCATCACGAGGGGTCTGTTGAATACACCATGTAACATCTACATAATGGAGTATTTATTACATAGCTGCTAAAAGAGAAAAAAAATTTTATGAGGAATTCTCTGGGATGTATTGTTAAGTGCAAAAAGCAAGGTGAAGATCAAAATGTATGAATGACAGCCTTTATCTAAGAAATGGAAGTATTTATTTAATATTTAATACATTAAAAACAGGACACAAAGCAAAAATCAGTAAAAGTGGCTAATTATGAGAGAAGTAGGAAACTGGACACAGTAAGCTTAGAAGCTCGATTTTTAAAGGTGCACCTTGTTTTACACATAGAAACACACAAAAAACTTTTACAAAATTATAATACAACAGGTAAAGAAAGTAATTCTTTCATTCAAAACAAAATCAAGTTAGATACATCAATCTGAGTATGAATGCAATAGGAGGAATTGCTTCAAATGATTTTGGCTTCATTTATTTGGATATATGACTTCAGTGGGATATATCCTAAGGACAAAAAGAACTGCAAAGAGACCTGAAATTGCTTTGAGTAATCATATTGTTTGTAATATGCTGGTAGGATTATTCGAATCTTTTTATACATTAATTAGGGTAAAGCACGTAACATTATATTAATGTCATAAAGACCCAAGGTTGTTGACATCAGAGAAAAAGAGAATCAAAGAAATTAAATAGAGACCTATAACCCTAAGCTTGAATTGGAAATATCAGTGTGAACTGATGTATTTTTCTTACAAATATTTTCTGACTTTGTCCACTGGGGAGGCTTAGAACCAATAACTCTTACAGAAGCAAGGAGCTACTTAATACCCATATCCCAGGCTCCAGCTACATTTCCCAACCAGGGGGACTCAGAAAAGTTGGTTGATTTCAGGTTGGGGCAGGAAATGTTCAAGAAAAGCATGTAACACATTGTCTTACTAGAAGCAAGGAAGCTCCCACAGGCTGTTGGGTTGTGACAAAAGGTTCAAAACACACAGGAGCCAAAATGCAAAGGCTCCTGCGGTCCAAAGATGGAATGGCCATGTCCAAGGAAGAATATAAGAAGAACAATGTCTGCAATGTATTGAAACATACAGGATAGGTTGAAATCCATGCATTCATAACAATATTTACAAAGCTGATATGCTCCCTTTGTAAGATTCTAGGGAACCAACTTATTATTCTGGAAACCCGCACAGAAGGGAATAGAGTCATATACTCCCTTTGTAAGATGCCAGGGAACCAACTCCTTATTCTGGAAACCCGCACAGAAGGGAATAGAGTCAAACATTTCACGTCGCCTTCTAGATAGGTTTGTACCTCAGGATACTGACATAGTTGAGGAAGTAAATTTCTTCTTTCTTAGTAGAACTCAATTCATAAATAAAGAAACAGTAAGGGGTTAGCCTACTACCATTTTGCAGCCCTTAATGAAATAATGGATCAATGCACCTGAGTGTGGGATTGTGTTAATGTCAGTGTAACCTTTCTCACGGGTATTAGTTTTGTGATTGCTATCAGTAATTGTGAAACGAAAAGTTGTTGTCTTCTATTATGGAAATTACAGGGAGCAAGAGGAGGCGGTGTGTTTGGGCTGGAACACTCATCCGTCGCACCAACTCCTGCAAGTCTGCGAAGTCTTGCCAAGTCACAGGTGCGGATGATCTAAGACACGCCCCTGGTTTCTGGGAATGCTGGAATCATGGCCCTTGTCTGACTTTCCTTCTTCTGCTCCGGTGCTAATTCCCCGACTCATCCTCTGATGGTTCAGAGCTGCACCTAGGTCATGGAGAAGGAAACATTCCAGGGCTGCCTGTGGTTTAAATAAAACTATGCTTATGAAATCTTAAAACAGATTAAATTAACCCAGACATATTTTACAACCTTGTGTCACTCACCTGGTGTCAAGACATAGGGTTTTCTTAATATCGTGAACAAACTTTTTTTTTTTTTAAATTTCTGAAATTCTCAATACCTTTGATGGCAAGATTAACCAAAGTAAGACAGTACTGAATTTGCAGTGTTGCTTGTGCACCTTTCCCC
This sequence comes from Spilogale gracilis, assembly GCA_004023965.1. Classification (NCBI taxonomy): domain Eukaryota; kingdom Metazoa; phylum Chordata; class Mammalia; order Carnivora; family Mephitidae; genus Spilogale; species Spilogale gracilis. The sequence continues at coordinate 59,412 of PITA01001693.1, read as the reverse complement.
CCTCTCTGTCACTTTGCAAAAAAATCTACACAATCATCTTAAGAGGGTGCGGTACATCAGGAGGACCTGACAGTAGCCCAGAACACCTGGCTCCAAGGATTGCCCCCCACACCCTCCCTAGCCCCCCACAACTCAGCTGTCACAGTCAACGCAGCTACTCTGTGCCTGGGACCAGGCTTGCTGCTTTTGGATGAATCAGTGCAAATCGGCTAGTATAGTCATCCTGCTTTCTCTCAAAGCTTTGCGAACAAATTTGGTACGTAGTTTTCCCACCCACTCTCCTCAACGAGCATCCTTTTTCTGCCTATTTGTATTTTTTTGGAGACTTCTAGGAGACTTAAAAGGTGGTTTCTTAAACTTGATCTGAATAGCAGCTGAGAAAAAAAGATGAGTAGATGTTGGTTTGGGTATGGTAACCATTTCATTCTCTGCCAGACTTTGTTTCTGTTGTTGTAACAGAAAAGAAAATTAGCCATCCACTTCTTTCAGTGATTTCAGAATATTGCAAAGGACCCGTCTGCACGGGTGAGGTTAGGTCTTTTGAGATTTTTTTTTTCTTACAGTAAAACATCATTTTGTTCTGAAGATCATGGTCAATTGATGCCATTATCATTGTGCTATTTGATACAAAAATAAACATCAGGAGAAAGACTTTTTTGTGACTTTATATTCTTTTACATTTTTTCTCAGTTTTATTTTATTGCCCTTATAACACATGCTTGAATTCTTTCCTCTTCTATGAATATTCTGTGCCTTGCACTGCAGTCACTGACCTTGGCCATTTATCATCTGTCTTTCCCATTTGAGTGAATCACTGGTTTTATAGATTTATTTGTTTTCATTTTGTTCTTAGCAGGTAAAAGCTCGATTTTGAATTGCATGGTGCTGTCTACACTTTATTAATTTGCTTTCTTGTAAATGTTATTAATAACTGAATTCTTTAGAATACTGGAAGATAACTACTTGGATTGTGCAGGGATTGGTAGGTAATACGTAGAGCCCACTTTCTTACAGAGGTACTCACACAATGGTTTGCACTGGGGAAGGATGTGTGAAAAGGTGGAGATTGACTTGAGAGCATTCACAATGATTAGGAATGGAAGAATCCTGGAATCACTTGAGTGACTGGGTGAAAGCTTCGTTTGCTGGGATCTGGGTAGAGGGAGCAGAGCACCATGGACCCAGTGTTCCCTGTGCCATGTCTGTCACTTGTTGTGTACCCGACCCTGGACAGCTGCTTCCCCTCTCTGGGCCTGTTTCCTCAGCAGTAAAATGGGGCAATAATGACACCCATCTGATTGGGTTGTTAGACTATTCAGTGAGTCAGCAGCTAATCCTCTGCCTATGCTTGGATCGTGGTGAGTGTTATCTAAGTGTTTGTTGAGTAAATTAAGATTAAATATTACATTTTAGAAATGGAATGCTTAGTGGTTCATAGACCTTAATTAATCTGTATTTAACACATAAAAGAAACAGAAGAATTGTCTTCTTTCTTGGGAAAAATTATAATCAAAACTGCCACGTTGTTAGATTATCAGGTTGAATAAATTTTATTACTTTTTTAAAAAGATTCATTTATTTATTTTGAGAGAGAGAGAGAGCCAGAGAGAGCCAGCACATGAGTTGCGGGCAGGGGCGGAGAGAAAGAATCTTCAAGCAGACTCCTTGCTGAGCGCAGAGCCCCATGCGGGGATCAGTCTCACCACCCTGAAATCATGATCTGAGTTGAAACTAAGAGGTAGACATTTAATGGACTCAGCCTTCCAGGTGCCCCAGATTGGATAAATTTAATAAGCTATTCGGCTTCCTCACATAGTAGTCTAAAGTATGGACAAAGGTGGGGATGGGGAGGGCTCCCGGAGGTACCCCTGATTCACTGTCCCGGTCCTCAACAGCGGGAAGAGGTGACAGTTAACACACTGAGGATGAGTGGGACTGAAAATTCAGCAGACAGCACCCCCTCCCAGTATATCACAATCCTTGTATCTGGTTGTGTGAAGCCTCCACGTCATAGGAAGGAGAACTGTTTCGGTTTAGCACTGAACTGCCTAGTAAGAGGTAAAAAGATCAGCTCTGGTCTCAGGCGCAGTGAAAAATAAGATGAATTTCAGGCACAAGAGAAGAATGGAAGGAAAGAAAATAAACAAAAAGAGAAAGAAGAACAGGAAGAAAGAAAAGAAAGAGAAAGAAAAGAAGGGAAAAACTAATGTAAGTCACAGGAAAAAGGAAAAACTATTGTTTGGCTAGCCAGGTTCATTGGAGTCTATTAGAAAACCTGCCATTCAGAAGGGCTATTTCAGTCTTTAAAAATTATTTTCCAGGAAGCAGGTACAAAGGGGAATAACTACTGGCCACACTTGACTTTTGGGGGTTGAGATATTTCTTCTTTTTGTTTTCAGTTGATGTAAAGCAATGGCTTTTTTGATAAGGAGACAGAAGGAAAAAGTGGAGACAATTCAGTGTGGACCTTGTTTTTGATATGTAGGAGTTTAGAAGTAAATGAGACAGGTGTAAATGATGGTTTATTCTGTTGCAAAATTTTGAGGCCACAGAAGCATAAACTGTGATAGTTCCCAGAAATGGAATCTTCACTGTCTAACCAGCAAGGAAACTATAAACTATACCAGGTAAGGAAAAGATGTGACTCTTGGGGCAGACTTGATGGCCCTCATTGAAACCGTAATGAGAAATTGACAATGTCAGGCATCAAAAAGGAGATTGGATTAGATGATCATCTTTGGGTCTGATGAAAATGATTAATTTATAAGTAAAAATATTAGAAATGGTGATTAGAATTTTAGTCTGTTGTTGCTTTTAAAAATTTTGAGTGCGTTTATATAACGAAAAATCCTTTTAAGGGTCTTGGAAATTGCCAGCATACATTGACATTATCATCTTGCATAGCTTTATCTTTGGCTCAGTTTACAAACAAGCTGGATGGAAACATTAAGAATTTTTTTAAATCTAGAGATTCTGCAAAAGTGTTACCAGATAAAATATACAATGCCCAGTTATACTGGATTTCTGATAAACAACAATTTTTTTAGTGTAAGCATGTTCAAATATTGCATGAAGCATACTAAAAAATTTTCCATTATTGGTCTGCCATTTAAATTTAACTGAGTGCCCTGTTGCTAAATTTGGCAACCTTATTCTGAAAAAGTGAAGTGGGATATTAATTATTCAGTCCTTCGGAGAGCACTTGCTCAATTTTTAATTTTTTTTTATTTAGGTGTAGCTGACACATAATGTCACATTAGTTTCAGTGATTCGAAAACTCTATCCATTATGCTCTGCTCACCCAAGTCTGGCTCCCACCACTTGTCACCATACAACACTATTATAATATCACTGACTATATTTTTTATTCTGTGCCTTTTATTCCCATGACTTATTCATTCTGTAACGGGAAGCGTGTACTTCCCTCTCCCTTCTTCCATTTTGCCCACCCCCACTCCTTGTTCTCCCGCTGTTGTAATTTACTGTGCTCCCCCTTCCTCCATTAAGCCTGTTTTTGTGATTTGATCACACTGCAATTACTTCCTTTAGCCCGTTCGCCATTCTTGCCGGGGCAGCACATCGGTTTATGACACTGTTTCTCAAACTTTGATGTAGCTACAGATCACTCAGGCATCTTGTTAAAATCCAAATTCTGTTTCAGCAGGTTGGGGGTGGGGCCCGAGACGGTGCATTTAACCATTGCCGGGTCATACCAATACTGCTGATCTTTGGACTGCGCCTTGAGGAAAGTGTCTAGAACTGAGTTCTAATTTCAACTAAACAGAAGTAAAACTATCATTAAGATTTTTTTTTTAACACTTACTTCTTCCATTTTTGTAGATTGCTTTTTTTTAAACCAGAGAATGCTAAATGTTATGCATTTTGTTAATGGAGGAAAAATGTATTAGGTTGTGAGAAAGTTCTGGAAAAGCACATGTTCCAGGAATTGGTCATTAGACCGTCCATCCGTTCATATTTCTGGAAGAACCAGAAGCATCATTAGAAAAATCACATGATTGTATTTGGTTAACAGGCCATCCTGGGAGCCAAGTCCCCAAATGTGGCTATTACTAAGTATGAAAACCCACTTGAAGTGCTGTTCTTTATAACACTGAACTCCGTCAGGGAAGAGCATGTTGAAATGATTTCAACATCTGCATCTAAAGGCTCAAAAGTCCTTTTAAAATGAAAATCCCAGATTAACAGCTGAAGATTTGGGTTGCCAGGTATTTTCAGCTTTAGAATGGCAAAACCCAAATTAAGGAGAGGCGGTGTTTGTCAATCCGGAGAGCACTTAGGATTCTCACCAGTGCTCACACCTCCTTCCCATCCCTTGCCCAATAAGCCACGGGCTCTGTGCCCTCTCTAGATGCAAGCGAGTTGGCTTAAATCATCTCCATGCTGGAAGCTTCATGTCTGCTTCTGACCCTGCAACCACTGTGCAGCGAGGGAGGCTGCCAAAGCTGTGTTGACAGGCCATGTGTCTGATGTGGCTTCTGTGTCAGACATGGGGCAGACTGGGAGGGGGAGGCAGCTGGCTGGGACGGGCAGGGGGGCGGGAAACACTGCTAGACAACTTTTTGGGCGAAGCTTAAATGTTAAAGCTTTTGCTGTCAGAGGGAGTTTGAAGAGATAGAGTCAGCTATAGGATGAGTTGAAAATGGGTTTCCTTTGAGAGGTGAATGCCATCTTGTTAGAGATCCTTCCTTCCTTCCTTCCTTCCTTCCTTCCTTCCTTCCTTCCTTCCTTCCTTCCTTCCTTCCTTCCTTTCTTTCTTTCTTTCTTCCTTTCAAGATCTTATTTATTTGACAGAGAGAAACACAGCCAGAGAGAGAACACAAGCAGGGGGAGTGAGAGAGGGAGAAGCAGGCTTCCTGCCCAGCAGGGAGCAGGATGTGGGGCTCGATCCCGGGTCACCGGGATCATGACCTGAGCCGAAGGCAGTCACTTAACCAACTGAGCCACCCAGGTGCCCCGAGATCCTTTATTTAGACTGGAGGTTTCCATAGTTAGATTGTCTCTTTTCAGAGTCTTCCAAGAGCTAGCTAAGAATGAGTGTCTTCTCTTGTGTTCTTTTGAATGCACAGAAGCCCCTGGAGAGGTGAGATATGCAAAAGAGGCAGTTAAAAAATCATCTCCAGAATTAGATAATAGTATTGCATCAATGCTCATTTCCTGGTTTTGATAATTGTATGGAGCTTGTGTAAGAGAATACCCTTCTCCTTAGGACAGACACATTGAAGTGTTCAGTTGAGAGCCATTTGTCGGCAGTGTACTGTCAAATGATTCATGAGATAGAAAATGACAAAGCAAAAGTGATAAAATGTAGATAGTTGGGAAATCCGGTAAATGTACAAAGGAGTTTTGTAATTTTTTCTGTGAGTTTCAAGTCATTTCAAAATGAAATGTTTTAATAAGAAGAAAAGGAATGATCCCCTGACGATGGTGTTTTCTCCCCACCCCAGTCCCTGGTACTGTCTCCTCCCTTGAATCTCGGGGCATGAATGCTTCCCGTCTTCACTATTAACACTAAGTCTGGCTGTCCAGTAAGGATGTCCCTATGGCTTTACGTCACCATTCCTCTGTTGGCTGGTAAGACCTATGGGATAAGGGACTGACTAGTCCTTGGAATCCTAGAACTGAGCATAAAGAAAATAATCAATAAACATTTAAAAAAAAATTATTATTACTATTTTTTTTTGGTGATGTGCAACCAAACTTTCTTTTAGTTGTGATTTGCTTATGGAAAGGGAAAATCTTTAGGCAATATATGGTCAATAGAATCTGAATTCACGTGTGAAGGGGTGCACCGCAGGCCAGCACCCTTCATTTCAGAATACAGTGAAGTCATCTGTCTCTCTGTGGAGGAGGTTTACTGCTACAATGTAGACAATCTCCCTGCTAGGAGAACCAGCAGTTTGCACAGAGCTTAGTTCTGAATCACAGAGAGGGTAAGTGACTTGTCGATATGCAACATAAGGGGGTGGGAAAGGAGTGAGCGTTCATTTTTACCAGCTGGATACCTTTCGGTGATCCTAAGCAAGACACCTTGAATCACCTCCTCCTTCAGTATAAGAAAATTCTCAAAAATCCTTGCTTTCAGTCTACACCTTGAATTTATTTCTATTTGTTTTTCAAATGCTAAGAAGGAGCTTACGGTTTTAAAGTCTATAATATGAATTACTTAAGACATTCTTTGAAGAGATCTTATTGCCAGAGAATTTTTCCCAAGCTCATTCACTCGGATATCCCAAGCAAAAAGGGTCTTCCTTTCTCATGAAAACTGAGGTGGTCCAAATCAATCATCTTTGGGAATTTTTAACCTCAGAGATCTCTAAGATCTTACATTGGATATGTAAATTCTAATATCAACGGCTGTCCTTTCTTTGGGGTAGAAAAATTTCATTTAGTTAAGAGTTGATTTTTTTTTTTTTTTTTTTTTGCTATAGAGTCTGTTCAGAGAATTCACTTTTTCCTTTTACAACTTTTTTTCCCCTTGAAGAGTAGTGGTTCATAACTCTGCCTTGGAGCCGAGTAACTTGCTGCCATTTATATCTGTATGAAATTATTATTGGTCATCTTTTTTGAGGATGGCTCTGCCCCTAGTCCTGGAGACTCACCAAAAACTCTTAGTCTTATTTTTTGCTAAGAAAGAGCCCTTTGCAGCCCAGAGCCCCATCTGTGGTTTCCTATCCCCATTCGGGAGAGGGGAGACAAACGGCCGTCTTTATGGCTCCCTGCCTGCACGGAGCCTTCCTACTAGAAGACAGGATGGACACGGGAAGGGGAGGGCAGGGGAGGGGGGCCGGAGGACCAGGGAGCACTAAATAGCTCTCTAAGTGAGAATAATTAGTGATGTAAGTGTATTCTTGAAAATGAACTGCTTTGGGCAAGATTACTTACAAGCACCATCATCCCAGCTAAAATCTCTATAAAGACTTTGGTAGTTCTGAGAAGTCATCTTCAGAGACAATACTTATTGGAATTCATAGATAGTGTTTCCTTTTGTACTCTCTGAAATTAGCTAATGTTCTGGTCACTCCAGAGCCTTTAAAAATGGTCCCAGTCCCAGGGGCTTTATAGAGGGGAAGTCTGGCGGTGCACGAGCTGCAATTGTGCGTTTACTCAGGATTATTCATTTTCAGTTGGCAGCCATCAGATTCGGAATCTTTTTTTTTCCCCCCTAAACTGGACACAACAATAGCTTCTCCTTCATTATCAGCAAATAACAATGCTTTCAATAAAACAGAAGTATCAGCATTTACAAGGCAATGTTTTAGTGCTGATGTTAAAATATGTAATTCAAGTCTTGAAAAGGAGCAGTTTTTCCCCATCTGATTTGTTTGAGTTATAGAATTTCATATTAATGAGGCTGTGGGGGTAGAAAGATGGCTCGTACTTTCTAGTTACATACTGATAGAACAGTCATGGAAGTATTATGAATATTTTTGGTAGTTATTTACGTAGAGGAAATAGATCTACTAGCTCACGGAAAAAGAAATTGAGATGGACAGGTTCCTGTTTTGTTTTTTTTTTTTAAGATTTTATTTATTTATTTGACAGAGAAAAACACAGCTATAGAGGGAACACAAGCAGGGGGAGTGAGAGAGGGAGAAGCAGGCTTCCTGCTGAGCAGGGAGCCCAATGCGGGGCTCGATCCCAGGTCTCTGGGACCATGACCTGAGCCAAAGGCAGTCACTCAACCAACTGAGCCACCCAGGTGCCCCTGGATGGACAGGCTCCTAGGTTTTGAGAAAAAATAATTTTTTGCTGACATACTGACACTTTCAGCTTTTAGGTAGTGTTGCCCTTTTATTTTTATTATATTTATTTTTATTACCTTATTTTATTTTTTCAGTGTTCCAAGATTCATTATTTATTTTTATTATATTTAGATTGGGACAACTGGGTGGCTCAGTTGGTTAAGCATCTGCCCACCTCCCCTCTGGAGATCATCAATTTGTTCTCTAGAGTTAAAAGTCTGTTTCTTAGCTTGTCTCCCTCCTTCTCTCTTTCTCTCTTTCTTTTCCTTTGCTCCTTTGTTTTGTTTCTTAATCAAAGCATTTCTAAAGTGCTTTTTAAAAACCCTTCCAAGTCATCAATATTATATTTTTGACTATTACTATATTAATTTCATTTTTAATACATTACAGAATTAATATTATATTTGTTGTACAATACTTTATTATAAATTGATGGGGATACCTGCTAACCGTATTGCATTTTTCAAAAAAAGTCTTGGCTCCATGTAGACAAAACTCTGCCAGTTTTTAAACCCATTACTATGGGCATCACTGAGGCATGGAATACTCTCCAGGCTGCTGTGAGGGGCCCACACCAGAGCCGGGGGGGTTGGGCTGAATCTCAGCCAACTTTCTTGGTCTCTGAGTGGGCAAAAGGTGGTTTCCGAAGGAAGTTAGGTGCAGTATAACAGCAACAAGGTAACGAATGCCACTATGGATTGAAATTTTGTCTCCCTCTGAAGTTCTCATGTGGAGGCATTAAGAGATTGGAGACTTTGGCAGGTGGTTAAGTGATGAGGATGGAGCCCTCCTAACCAGGCTAGTAACTCTATTAGAAGAGACACTGGGGAGATAAACTCTCTCACCACCCTGTGAGGACATAAGAAAGGTGGCCCTCTGAAAAGCAGGAAGAGGGAGTCTCCTGGCAGCTTGATTGACTTCACAGCCTTCAGAACTGTGAGAAAGAAATGTTGCCTAAACCCCCCAGCCTTGTGCTTGTAAGGCAGCCTGAGTGGGCAGAGTCAGGTGCTGGGTAGGCAAAGCCAACAGAGGCCCACTTAGTCAGGAAAAGTTTTGTCACCATTGACCTAAAATTCGCTGACCACCAAATAAGTGCACATGTTTCAAAGCTATATTTGGGGACTTCTCATGAGTGCACTTTGGAGTATTGATGACATTTTTCCTTTACTGAACTAGAAACACAAAGGCGAAAGGACTGGTTTGAGCCAAACTGAATTTCCAGCCAAAACAAAACTGGTTTTGTGAGGTCGTTTTGGGTTCTCTGTCTCCAAGGATCACATGCTTCCTTGGAGTTCTGAGTCTTGCGAAATTCCACACCTCAACTTATTCAGCCATTACTGCTTCTTGCCTGAGATCTCACCCTGCTTACCAAGAAAACGTCCTTTAGAGCAGAAACTGTGTATTGAGTTTCTTTATTCTCCATTACACATGGCCTGGCATGCAAAAGACACCAACAAAAATTCTTGGTTACATAATTTTTGGAAATTAGAAAAACATTCTTGAATATGCTAGTGAAAGTTACATTGTAAGAGACGGAATAGGACAATTTTCTCACAAATCACCAAGTAGCTTCTATGGATGTTCTAAGACCAGCAAATCTTCCCATGACTAAATGAGAGATTTTCTCATTTTTATTTGATACCAGCTGTTTTTTAAATTTAATTTAATTTTTTCATTGTTCTAAAATGCATTGTTTATGTACCACACCCAGTGTTCCATGCAATATGTGCCCTTCTTAATACCCACCACCAGGCTCACCCATCCCCCCACCCCCTCCCCTCTAAAACCCTCAGGTGGTTTCTCAGAGTTACAGTCTCTCATGGTTCATCTCCTCTTCTGATTTCCACCAATTCACTTTTCCTTTCCTTCTCTGAATGTCCTCCATGTTATTCCTTATGTTCCACAAATAAGTAAAACCATATGATATTTGACTTTCTATGCTTGACTTATTTCACTCAGCATAATCTCCTCCAGTCCCTTCCATGTTGCTACAAAAGTTGGGTATTCATCTTTTCTGGTCTTTATCCATTGGTCTGTTCAAGGACATCTTGGCCCTTCCCACAGTTTGTCAATTGTGGCCATTCCTGCAATGAATATTGGGGTACATATGGCCCTTCTTTTTACAACATCTCTATCTTTGGGGTAAATACCCAGCAGTGCAATTGCTGGGTCATAGGGTAGCTCTATTTTTAATTTTTTGAAGGAATCTGCATTCTGTTTTCCAAAGTGGCTGCACCAACTTGCATTCCCGCCAACAGTGTAAGAGGGTTCCCCTTTCTCCACAGCCTCTCCAACACTTGTTATTTCCTGTCCTGTTAATTTTGGCCATTCTGACGGTATAAGGTGGTATCTCAATGTGGTTATGATTTGAATTTCCCTGATGGCTAATGATGATGAACATTTTTTCCTATCTCTGCTAGTCATTTGTATACCTTCTTTGGAGAAGTGTCTATTCATGTCTTCTGCCCATTTTTTGACATTATTATCTGTTTTTGGGGTGCTGAGTTTAAGATATTCTTTATACATTTTGGATATCAGCCCTTTGTCTGCAGTATTATTTGTGAATATCTTCCTCCATTCGGTAGGCAGCCTTTTTGTTTTGTTGATTGTTTCCTTTGCTATGCAGAAGCTTTTCATTTTGATGAAGTCCAAAAAGTTCATTTTTGCTTTTTTTTCCTTTGCCTTTAGAGATGTGTCTTGAAAGAAGTTCCTGTGGCTGATGTTGAAGAGGTTACTGCCTATGTTCTCCTCTAGGATTTGGGTGGATTCCTGTCTCACGTTGAGGTCTTTCATCCATTTTGAGTTTATCTCTGTGTATGGTGTAAGAGAATGGTTGAGTATCATTCTTTGATACACAGATGTCCAATTTTCCCAGCACCATTATTGAAGAGACTATCTTTATTCCACTATATATTTTTTTTTCTGGCTTTATTGAAGATTATTGAACCATAGAGTTGAGGGGTCCATATCTGGACTCTCTACTCTGTTCCTTTGGTCTATGTGTCTGTATTTGTGTCAGTACCATGCTGTCTTGGTGATCACAGCTTTGTAATAATGCTTGAAATGAGGCAATGTGATGCCCCCAGCTTTGTTTTTCTTTTTCACCATTTCCTTAGTGATTCAGGATCTTTTTAGGATTGTTTGTTATAGCACTTTGAAAAATGCCAGTGGAATTTTGATTGGGATGACATTGAAAGTGTAGATTGCTCTGGGAAGTAAAAATATTTTAACAATGTGTATTCTTCTGATCCATGAGCATAGGATCCAACAGTACATTAAAAAGATTATCCACTATGACTAGGTGGGATTTATTCCTGGGATGCAAGGGTGGTTGGGTGGTTCACCATTCACAAAGCGATCAATGTGATAGAACAAATCAATAAGAGAAGAGAGAAGAACCACATGTTCCTCTCAATTGATGCAAAAAAAGCATTTGACAAAATATAGCAACCTTTCCTGATTAAAAGTCTTCAAAGTATAAGGATAGAGGGAATATTCTACAACTTCATAAAATCCATTTATGTAAAATACACAGCGAATATCATTCTTAATGGGGAGGGAGAGAAGTGAGAGCCTTTCCATTAAGATCAGGAACATGACAAGAATGCCTACTCTTGTAATTATTGTTCAACATAGTACTAGAAGTCTTGGCAACAGCAATCAGACAACAAAAAGAAGTAAAATGTATTCAAATTGTCAAAGAAGAAGTCAAACTCTCTCTTTTCATAGATGATGTGATACTTTATATGGAAAACCCAAAAGACTCCACCTGCAAACTACTAGAACTCAAACAGCAATTCAGTAATGTGGCAGGATACAAAATCAATGCACAGAAATCAGTTGCTTCCTTATACACTAACAATGAAACTATAGAAAGGGAAATTAGAGAATTCATCCCATTTACTACAGCACCAAGAATCATAAGATACCTTGGAATAAACCTAACCAAAGAGGTAAAAGATCTGTACTCGAGCAACTACAGAACAGTCATGAAAAAAATTGAAGAAGACACAGAAAGATGGAAAAACATTCAATATCATCTATTTTAAAGTTCTCATTTCAACAAATACTTTACTGAGTTATGAGTACAAGTTTTATGAATGACTTCGAAAATTGGGTGAGGAGGCAGGAACAACTTCCAGAGGAAGATGTCAGTAACCTGCCCTGCTCCCACAGGGACGAGCTGATGCCTGAAAACATGGCTAGTCTCAGCATCTCATCAACATCCTTCCTAATACAGTTTTTGAGTGCCTACCATATGATGACCTTATAAAGAGGGATAAAGCTGTGACTAAAACGTTGATGATCAAAGTAGGAAAGGGGCAAGCAAAGAAGCACCAGTTTTTCCCCAAGTGAGTGAAGAACAAAATGTGTATACCCTAGGAGGAAGACCATGCTCAACAGAAAATCAAACAAACAAACAAATACAGACACAAACAAACCAGCTCTTCAAAACCGGTTTTTAACACCTCTCCTAAAGGAACAGCAGGGCCCTCTTGCTCTGACAAAAATGCAAAAACTCAGACTTCCTCCTGGCAGGAATTGCTTGGCTGACTCCTTGTTACTGTATTATGATCAGGTCCTGATGAAAAGTTTAGAGAGCCCTGATTTGCAAAGAACACTTGTTAGTGTACATGCCGGCTGGGCTGACCCGGATCACTCATATCAAGCTGGGGACACATAGGAGGCTGTACTTGTGTTGGCTTGGTTTTCAAGTGCTGCTGTAAGAAAGCCCCACAAACTGGCTGACTGCAATGTATTGTCCCACAGGCTGGGAGTCCAAGATCAGGTGTTGGTGGGATTGACTCCTTCCAGGCTGTGAGGACCAGTCTGTTCTGTGCCTCTCCTCTAAGTTCTGATGGCTTGCTGGCAATCTTTGATGCCCCCTTTGGTTCGTAGACATGTCATTTCAGTCTCTTGTGTTCTCCCCAAGTGTATGTTTGTGTCCAAATTTTCCCATTTCATAAGGACCTCAGTCCTATTAAATTAAGGACCACCTTCTTCTAGTATTAATTGATTATATCTGCAGTGGCCCTATGTCCATTAAGGGCACATTCTGAGGTCTTGAGGGGTTAGGACTTGAACATTTGAATTTTGGGGAACACAAGTCAACCCGTGACAATAGTAAGAAAAAAAAAAGTATATTTTTCCATTACTATGCCCCCTACCACAGGTGAGATTTCCTAGTGCTCTGGTCCTTAGTCCCCTGCTAGCTCCACTCTCCCAGGCATTTCCCAGCTGAGTGGTGGTGTTCTCAGATCCACCAGTCACCTACTGATTGCTCTCTGCTGTCAGGAACATGCCTACTACTTGCCCTGGGCACAACTAACTCCTAGACACCAGCACCTGTGTGATGGGACCTTCAGTCCATGACCACGTGGTATGCTGGTGTCTCTGTAGCAGCACCGGGTCTTATAATGTTGAAATTACTCTATTTTCTGGAGCCCCCCCCCCCCCAGGGGCCTCCTGAGGTGCAGAGAAGCTTTTCTCCCTCTTGGCTATTACATGTCACCTGCTATTAGAGGCTTCCTGCAGTGAGAGAACTTGCCCACGGACTGGGTCACAGCTGTTAGGGAGACAAGTGTGCTCCGCTCAGACCTCAGGTCAAACCAGCTCTGTCCTGTCGTGTTCTACCAGCACATGCTCCTTTCCAGAATGTTCCAGGGCCTTGTGTACAAATCACCTTTAGACAGCAGGTCCCTCAGACAAGTCTGAGCACTGCATGAGGTGATGAAACTTGTCCTCATGGCAACATCCTTCTATGTTCACCCCGCACCTTTTAGTTCCTCGTTCTGGACAGAATGGACAACGAAGTTGATCTGATCCTCTTCTTCACAGAAACCAAACACACTGATTGGTGCTGTAATCTGCTGGGGGGGGGGCATGGACAACTGTTCTTTAGATGAAGAAAAGGCAGCGAAGAACAGATGTGAATCTCTAATGGCGGGCTGTTGATTCAATGATGGTGCCAATGGGGAGAGTGTGTGTGTTCATGTACACGTGTGTGTGTGTTGGGGGAAGCAAGTGTGAGCATGTGTGTGTCTGTATGTGTGTGGGGGGCATGTGGACAGTGCGTTGTCTTGGGGCTTCCCTGGCTTTCCTAGCCTCAGACTAGGTTTCCAATATTCTGGTGCCATGTAATGTAGTTGCTGACATATATTTTTAGCCAGTGAGCCCTTCCTTCAGATGTGAGTGGACAGCTTAACATGAGCCCAGGCTCCAAATACCCAGTTTTCAATTCTGGATTCTCCATTTGTCAGCTGTTTGAGCAAGGTCAGTTTGCCTGTACCTCAGTTTCCTATCTTCAAGATGGGGAAAGTATGGTGTTTAAATAAAGGTATTTTTCTAAAAGCAAGTTGGGTTAATACATGTAATGTTCTGTACACTGTCACCTAGAGCTTCTGGCTACAGGGTAAGTGAGATGCGAGGCCCAGCTCTTCAAATGGGTACCCTTCCTCCATCAGAGATGCCCTCAAGTCCCTCTCTAGAAACCCCACAGACTCAACAACGCCTAGTCTAGAAACTAACAAGCAGCAACTAATTCCATAACTGCTTCCAGTCAATAAAAAAATGTAGCAAGTATTCTCTTTAATAATCTGTTTTGAAAGGGGGAACAAGGATGGAATGTTCGACTTCAGTTGGATAACTTACATGTATTTTTTTTTTTGACTTAGGAAGCTTGAGAAATTAATTCAAACTCCCTCTTCCTATTTGATTTCACATTGATCAGAGGATGTCTGACGCAAATACCAACATTTCAGTTTCTAGCAGGGGGACAGTAGTGTGAGGTAGCCATGGTTCTCATGCTTTGGGGGCAGCAGAATTCCTTGGAGGGCTTGTCAAAACCCAGATGGCTGGACCCTGCCCCCAGAATTCCTGTACAGGTAGGTCCTGGGTGGAGCCTGAGGACTTACATTTCCCAAAAGTTCTGGGAGATGATGATGCTGTTGGCTCAGCACCCTCCCCCACCCCCCATGGAGAACCACAGCTATTTGCAGAGCTGCTCTTTTCAGAGAAAGTTTTGTCCCACTTACCCCCAGAGCCTGGGTGGTGGAGCGGTTGAGTGTTCATGCATGAAACATGGGCAAGTCCAATTTTTATTGATTCGAAGGAATCTGAGATCTCAGGTAAGAAGTGAAGTCTTTTTTTTTTAAACAAACATGTCGAAAACACATGTATGTATGAATCAGGAAATTTCATTTTTTTTTTTATCATTTAGTCCAGTTGTATCTTATCCAAGTCCTGTTGACCTTTCTTTGGTTAGTGTTGACTGAAAACTTCTTCACTATCAAAACCGAAAATTCAGTCACCAGGACACTGAGCAGCGTGAAACACCTGTGAGGAACAATGAGGCTCAGACAGGTGCCCTTTGAGCAGCTGCTTTCCTTAGATGCTCCTTTGTTCCTTCCGAGATTAAATGTAAAGATACGCACATTGACATCACACAGGCCTAAGATTTAACCAATTAATGGAAACTTCAAATAAAGGAAATAACATCTTTTTTTTTTTTTCTTTTTTTGAGAATGGCTGAGGGCTATTTGGTGGGAGAGAGAAACACCTCAACATTATTTTGCATGACAAAACAGCATTGTTTACCAAGCAAACCCAGGAGGCAGTTAGAGGGAGGATTCCGAGATGAGGCAGCATTCCCCTTTGCGAAACCCTCTTTACCTCACATATGACAGATGTTTCAGATAGAAGTGAGGGGATAACACGTTGGCAAGATGAAACCGAGGTAGCATCGCTCCTCACTGCATAAAGATGGTTTGATAAAAAGGAAAGGACAAACAGGAAAGGTGACCCTGCACACTCCGAATCACAGAGACACTTGGAAGGATGACAGGAGCTCCTGGTGAGTTTAGTTTCTTTACTTGGTGAAGCTCAGAGGTTATGACTACGGCTCAGATTGGATCCCAGTATCATTAGGAGCCGAGGTGGAATGGAAGGGGTCCATGAATCAATTGGTAGGACAGTTGCAGCGGGAGACACAGAGATGCTGCTGGAAAGATGTGCTGGACCCCAGTTTGACCTACCCTATTGTCAGGGCTGCAGGTGAGATGCTGGGAGCCCCGCCCCTGTGACGGGACCTTCTGGATAAAGGAACAAGCTGAGAGCATAAATGTGAGGGATCAATTCCATTGAGATGTGACTTCACAAACACAAAGAAGTGGTTACAATGTAAAGAAAAGTTTGCTCCTAATCACAGTCAGGCAGGGGCTAGTTCCCTTTGCAATAGAGAGTCCCTTGCCCATCTCAGACATTCTGTATCCGATTTTGGGGACTGCATCTCTGGAAGCTGCATTATTTAGAAGCACCCCGGAGATTCTGATACGGCCCATTAGAAGGCAGCGTCTGGAAATCAAAGCGCTGGTGGAGGACTGGAACGTGTCCTAAAACACCGGAAATGATGTGTTAATATGCACGTATTTACCCAGGAGGGTGCTCAGTGGCACTTGCTGTGTTATTTTGTCATCGCCATTTATAGGTGCACTCAATTTGCACAAGGATCATTTCTGAGCTACTTGAAAATAATTTCAGACCAGAAGACAAGTCGTGAAAATAAAAATTATACAAAGAGCACACAGACACCTTTTCCTACACACCGTTTTGTCCCATTTGCTTTGTTACTTGAGCTCTCTCTCCCCACATACACACGCACACACATATGCACACACACATACACACCCCTTTTTTTCTGATCAGTTTGAGAGTAAGTTACATATACATGTGCTGCTTTCCTGCTAAATTCTTCACCGGTACTATTTCCTAAGAACTGGGATACTGCTTACACAACCATCATTCAGTTATCAGCTTCAGAATTTTAACATCGACAAAGCGTTTTATCTAATCAGATGGTAATCTGTGTTCCAATTTTGTCAGTTGGCCCGATAATGTCCATTAGATCGCTCTCTTTAACCTCCCTATTTAATCTGAAATATTTCTGTAGTGCTTTTTGGCGTGTTTTTAGGACATTAACGTTTTCAAGAATGCGGTTGCCCCACAGCCCCATTCCTGTGATAGAACACTTCTCATTTGGGGTTTCTCTGATGTTTCCTTGTGATTAGGTTCAGGTCATGCATTTCATGCTGAAATTCTGCCTATGAGATGTTGTGTCCTCTTAAGGTATCATATCTGGGGACCCTCAGTAGCCATTGAGCTCCATTGGTGATGTTAATATGGGTCATCTGGTTAAAGGATTTTTGATATTTCTACAATTTACTTTTTTTTCTCCCTTGCAACTAATAGTCAGTAGATGACATTTTAAGACCACACAAATATCTCATTCTTCATCAAAAGTTCTTCCTAGTTTAGTATCCATTGATGAGTTTTGCTTGAGTCCTTACTATGATGATTGCAAATGCTGATTTCCTGTCCCTTAATCCCCTCTTTCTCTACCAGTTATCCCCTTGTACCTAAGCTCCATCCCTTCTCTCACGTGTTCACCTACTTATCATCAACGTATGTCATGGATTCCTATTTATGAGCAGTCCACGACTTGTCCTCATTATTCTGGTGTTTAAATTGTCCCAGATTTGGCCAGTGGGAACCTCTGCAAGTGACTGTGTCCTTGTCACATGTCACCTTTATGTTTGGGGCACTTTTTTACTTTCTAGGTCATCTTGACCCTTTCCCTGCCCCAACCCTAGAATTACCTGTTTCTCTGAAAATGCTTGGTTCTTTTTAAGAGATGCATCCAGAAAGACACATCCAGGGAGAAGATCAAGAACAAGAAGGTCAAGATCAGAACACCTGGTGCTGGTTGCTACTGACTGAAGTGTCTTTTCCAGTCTTTTCAGTGGACCGAGACAGGAAACAAATGCATATACGTGCGTGTGCAAGCAGACAGACATGCAAATATACCTACATGGCACATAGATATTAGAACTAATCAGTTCACGCCATTACCCCTGATGCTAATCTATCTTCACAGAGTTGTGTCTTTCTTGCCTTCCCCTGTTACAGAGTTGCATATTCCTTTTTCCACCATGAGAATGCAGGCTCCCATCGACATCTGCATATTGACACATTTGCTCAAACCTTTAAATCATCTGAAATACTTCCAGCATTGCAGAATTACACCCCAAGAAACTAACTTCCTAAAAATCTGTCGAATTTGTTTGTGATTCTGCTGCCATCCACCTTAGCCAGAACTGAGGTTCTTTAATCAGACTCTATACTTCTGTGTTATTTGGACTTCCTCCCTTCCTCCTTTGCCTCATTCCATCCTCCTTGTTTTCATTACCAAGTTCTCACTTTCTTCTATTTCCCTCTTCATCGCGGTGTGGTAGTCATTTAAAATTATCATTATTATTTTTTTTGGTTTTCTTTTTAGTTTTTGTTTCCCTCCCCATTGGGACTGATTCTGTTTTATTTTTTGAGTATGCAGACCATCAACAGGCCTTCAAATATAAAATATACCGGGAGATGTATCTATAACTGATCACTGCCTCCTCTATGGCTCCTTGCTCCCACGTTCCTCCCTTTGTAAGTAACCCAATTTTATGATTTCCTGGATTCTCCTTCTTGTGTTTCTTTTTGTAAAAAGAAGCTGATACAATATATTTTCCTATTTTTCCTTCCTCTGATACAATAGGTAGCCAACGATTTGTGCTTGTTCGCACTTTGCAGGAATTCGCAAGACTTGTATTTTAACCCGTGTTCTTCCCAGACACACTGTGGGACCTCTGTCTAGGAATGGACATTCCTCGAATCTCAATTTCCTGATGAATGTAAGCATTTTACAAAGTCTCTATTTCTCTTGTGTCTCACCACAGAAAAGTTTGTTATGAAATAAATGTAATTTCCCTCTTCTCAGCCGTTATACATTTAGAAATGGGTCTTTGGAACAAAAATAAAATAAAATAAAAAGCCAAGCAGATACATGGAAGAAGGGGATGGATAAAGGCAGGACAGAGATGAGTCCATTTGTAGCCCAGAGAGCATTTCTAACACTTTCCACTTCTGGAGACCGCCCCCCACTCACTGTACCATTCTCCCCTCCCCCTCTTTGAGGAACTTATTTATTTATTGATAAAAACAATATATATGCATACGAGGTGTGCAACATGATATTTGATGTCCATTTACATGGTGAAATGATTACTATAATGCATTTCTATATAAATACTCGCACGATGGGAAAAGATAGTTTTTGTTTTCATTTATGAAAGCTTCTCAGCATGCTGGTGTGGACCAATCCGCTTCTCACCAGCGACTGTTGGAAGCAATCTTTGACTGGATGTTCCCCTCTTCTCCCTGATCTGAGCATGCCACAGCTGCTTGGAGCAATTAGGGCATGTTGTGTGCAGAGACTAGAGTGTTGACTGAACCAATTAAAAGATCAATTAGCTCAGCGCAAGTGCTTAGAGAAGTAGTTTTCCACAACACGGAACAGATTTGATGCAGCACGTGGAGCTACAAGTGAATCCCACATCTAGGAATATGGAGTCTTTGTTCTTAACTTCTTTTTTTTTTTTTTTTTAAGATTTTATTTATTTATTTGACAGAGAGAAACACAGCCAGAGAGGGAACACAAGCAGGGGGAGTGAGAGAGGGAGAAGCAGGCTTCCTGCCAAGCAGGGAGCCGATGCGGGGCTCGATCCAGGGTCTCCGGGATCATGACCTGAGCCGAAGGCAGTCGCCCAACTAACTGAGCCACCCAGGCGCCCCTGTTCTTAACTTCTTTTAACATGTTCCATATATTCCTAAACTTCCAACAGAAGTTATGAGTTAATGGGCTAATAGGACAAACTGGCTTTTGCCTCAATAGTATTTTCATGCATAGTAATCAAATGAGTTAGTAGTAACTCATGCATTATAGTAGTTAAATGATCCTAACTAAGTAAAAATTATAAGATAACACAGAATGTATGTGAGTATTTTATTTTTGGAGAGTTCATTCAAAAACAGTTTTGTCTTCTCATCAATTATTTATGCATGGCTTGGATTTCCTATTGTTGTTTTTATAACTAAAAAAAAAAATCCAGTTTTAGTTTTTCTTCTTATGTTGGAATCATAGCATCTCCACAAACTACATGCAAAACTTTGGTGTAATAGATCCTGAGACATAGTTCTTATAGGACATGAGACATTTTAAAGATGGACATTGAATTTTCAGATATTTGAAGTACATAATTCTGGGATGCTTCTTCTCAGCAGGTGATAAATAAAAACTGACTCCAGGAAAACTTATCAAGGTGTAAAGTCTTGCATACCTTTATTCAGCAAGCATTTAGACAATTAGTGGATGGAGGAAGATGATATGAGTGAGAGCAGGATATATCTCCTGCATTTTAGTGGTTTATACTCTAGTTGGAGAGAAAAGGGTCAAATATGTTGCTTATAACCAGGAGCAGGATATGCAAACACTTAACTGTTTGCTCTGCTTCTTATAACCCTGCAAGGTCCTCAGAGAGAGCTGAACTAAGAAGAGTAGCAGGGGAAATCTCTGGGGGTGTGTTATGTCCAGAGCTTTGGGGGTAAATTTCTCCCAGGAATCTCTATTCAGGATAAATTAAACCAGGCTGAAGGGAACCCAAGAGAAGTTCTTTTATTTTGAGAGAGTCAGGTCATCTGACCTCCTTAGGTAGCCTCTCACCTGGGTCCTTCCCATATTCTATGTGACTCTTTCTTATTCTAGAAACCCCTACTGAATGGAAGGCATCTCCAAATCCTTCTCACACCACAGCCACATGGATGGACAAGGAGACAATTCAGAAAGGAATCCAAAGGAGGAAGTAAAAAAGGGGACTCCTGAGAGCACTCCATCCAGGCTGATTCTCCAGTATTTAAGCTCTCCATCTCTGCCTAGGCACTGTAACTCAGTAACTTACTTGGCATGGGATGATTTTCATGTTTCTTTTTGTGGATGTGAAGGCAGAAGGACCTACAACCATCTCCCAGGGATTGGAGTGGTATTTCGGCAAGAAAAGATTTACATAAGAGAGTCATTATGTAAGGCAGTGTTTGATGGGGCACCATTTTAAAGGTAGCATTACAGGGTATGCCCCAAGTTTCTCAGTTTGGGACACCAGAATTCAGTCCACCTAATTTTACCGACATAAGCTACAAGGTGGTTGGTAGTCTGTGGAAATTTGAAGAGCTTCAGAGAACCATGCCTCTATACATGTCAGGAGAAATTCACCCACCCACTGGAATGGTTCTAGCAGAAAACTGACTGGTGCCACCATTTCTGCCACAGCTAGCCAACAAGATTCCTGTCCCCACCCTGGATGCTCCTGAGGGCTCATGTACACGTCACCCCAGGCACAAGTGCTTGTCAGGGCATAGCTCACCGAGAGAAAGAACCCAAGCTGTTTGCAAATCTGGGGGATGTCGTTTTTAGCTTTGCAGGAAAAACTACCCTCGAAGGGGCAGGAATGGGTGTGGAGTGAGCCCATTTGTATCTGCAGAAATGTTACAGGACTTGGGGGTGCCTGAGTAGCTCAGTGAGTTGAGAGGTTGACTCTTGATTTTGGCTCAGGTTGTGCTCTCAGGTCCAGGAATGAAGCCCTGAGCCCAAGTTCATGGTCAGTGGAGAGTTTGCTTGAGATTCTTTCTCTTCCACTGCTCTCCCCTTTCCCCGCAAGTGCTTGCTCTCTGTCTCAAATAAATAAATAAATCTTTAAAAAAAAAATGTTGTATGTCTTGGTTGAAGGTGGAAATAAATGGAACTTAGTTGTTGGCTGAGACCTTGGGAGGAAGTGTGCTCTTTGTTGAACAAGGATTAGGTTGTTCAGGGGAGGAGCATGGGAAGCTCAGGAAAAAGTAAAGTGAATGCTTGACATTGGGGATGGATGCTCCTAAAGTCCACTGAGGCAGAAATGGAGGAAGAGCTCATGTTTGAGAGTCAGAATGAGTGAGGCCAAACAAGGAACACGATGGGGAGATTTTGAAAAAAATTGGATACCAGAAGGGATTTTGGACCTCTGTGTGTGGAAGGAGTGACTGGAGGTTTATAACAGAGAGGGGCATGCTGAGATCAGAGGATCTGAGGTCCGAGTATATAGGATCCCTTGAATGGATACAGCCTAGAGGCAAGGAAACTACCTTGGAGTCAATAATCTGGGTTGTAGGTGGTGACAACCTAGTTCAGGGAGGCAGCAGGGAGGGTGCACACAGGCGGACACACACACTCACACAGAAGCCATATCGGAGTCTTTTCAAGGGAAGACCCAAGTTCAAGTGCCAGAATTTGCCACTTACTAATGGCGTGACCTTGACAAGTCTCTTGACATCACCGAGTAGGCTTTTGCAACTGTAAAATAAAGCCAACACTCTTTCACCTGGAGAGCTCTGAAGTTCTAATAGTGAATGTTTATAAGAGCATTTTGTAACCCGGTGGTGAACATATTAGATATTGTTGGTATGAGAAGAATCAGTGTGAGCTGGTAACTAATAAGGAGAGAAGATGACATGAAAATGGCTCTTGGCCTTTTCCTGAGAGCAGGAGGAGAGCCAGTGAACTCCTATGGAAATGGGACCTAGGGGACATGGGGAGGTATAGCTGTCTGGATTTGAACATGCTTGGAGTAGACAGAAGAGAAGACGGGCAGAGGAAAGTTGCAGAATCAGGACTGAAGGTCTGGTGGGACTTTCGGAGCTGAAACTGGGACAGTCGTGGGCAGGCCATGTTGAAATACATGGTCTCCCTAACAGGCTGAGAAAAAACAGTAGGAACGAGATGGTGACTCCTGGATCATCAAATGGTTCCTAAAAGAGACTTGGGTGGCTTATGTGAATTAGGAGGTATGGTTAGAAGATATGGTTTAGTAAGAGAAATTCTGGAGAGTTACAAGGTCCTGCTACCTTCAGAAAAGGGCCAGAAAAGTCTCTCCGAGGAAGAAGAAAACTGGCATCCTCAACACTGCAAACATAGTAGGGTTGATCCTATCAACTTAAGGAGGATACCTGGGAAAAGATGTGTGGACGATCCATGTCATGCCAACAGAAAAGGATGTATGTGGGTACTTGAGGAATTTCAATTTTCTGTAGAGCCGCTCTGAAGAAATATTTTCCCCTGTGCATTTAATGTGAGTTTACATTCACCTGGAATGTAACAGACTGGAAATAAAGAGGAAGACACTGGCATTGGGCAAGACTGGCTTGGACATGATGGTGGCCTCCCCACATGTGAGCAGAGCCCCAGGAAGTAGCAGGTCCAAGGACAATGATCCTTGCCTCCTTGACCATCTGGATGATGCAGCTCTGAGAGGTTAAACCTATTTCCACTGCACATGTCCTTGCCTGGCCCTGAGCTTTCACAGTTGACCCAGAGCTAAATGGGCCTCCAGGACTGGAGGGAGGGCCAGAGTCACAAGGAAGCTAACAACTGCAAGATTATTCTCTCTCTTTCTCTCTCTCTCTCTCTTAATTAGGTGTGCACTTAAACATAGTTATGTGATTGCTATGGGTTGAATTGTGTTCTGTCGAAATTCGTGTCTTGCAGTCCTAACGCCAGTGCTTCGGAACGTGACCTTATTTGGGGCCATCACAGGTGTATGAAATGAAGTCCTTAGGGTGGGCTTTTCATCTAATATGCCTGGTGTTGTGACACAAAAGGGGTAAATGTGGACACAGACCTGAAACCAGGGAGGATATCTTGTGAAGTTGAAGAGCATGGAATTGATGTGTGTACAAGCCAAAGAAAACCAAGCATTGCCCAAACCACCGGCAGCTAGGAGAAAGGCCTGGGGCAGATTCTCCCTGGAGGCCCTCCCCAGGAACCGCCCCTTGCTGAAACGTTGGTCTTGTACCTTCCAGCCTCCGAAACTCCACACAATCCATTTCCGTTGTTTTGTGGTCCTTTGTTATGGCGGCCCCAGGAAACTTAATACACGGATGAAGTTTTATTTGTACATTTTCTCACCTGAAAAAATAGAATGTCACTTTACTACTGTGTGTGTGTGTGTGTGTGTGTGTTTTGTTTTGTTTTTACCTTCAGTAAAGTAGGGCAAGCAATGGTTTGAGAGATTACGTCTAAACAAACTGAAAACAATCACACAAAGTCGGAACACCAGAAATGTTTATTTGAGTTAAGGAATATTTTTCAGAAATCGTGAGTGACAACCACTCCCTTGTTTACACTAGGATTTTCCAGCCTCTAACACTCATCATTTATGAAACAAAATATTAGTTGAAGGCCTCAGAAGATTGCCAATAAAACTGCTAAAACATTCTTTTGATCTCAAGGCAGCACTGAGGACAGATACTTCATTCCTTCTGGAAAGTGCTTTGTTCTTTTGACTCCACTTAAGGAGGCAATGGAAAAGCATATAATACATCAGGCTTTCCTTCTTTGTAGAACAAAGTCAATGCAGGTCCTTATCATATGAAACTGCACAGGGATATAATCTTTTAGAAGACATAAATAATTCTCTGTAATACATTTGAAAATACTTTGATCTTTCTATATACTTCTCCGTAGCAAAAACGGTACTGCAAACTTTATTTTACACGTTTAGAAGTTTGTTAAATAAAGGTAGAATAGTAATATTAGAGTTTTAAAATTGTGGTTAAAAAAATAGAAGCAACCAAAAGGATAAAGGTAATCCTGTTAGATACCGAAAATCTCTAAAATTTCATGCCGGTCCACCCCCCATTCTAATGCACACCATGGATTTTTCACGTATTTACTTTTGTTTTATTTACTGTGTTAATGGGCTTTAAAAGAGTCTTTAAAAGCCCTTCCTCCCTTGAAAATTTTAATAATTGTTTTCTTTTAGCATTCCTGCTGTATCAGTTGCAATGGTTCTAATCTCCACCCCCCAATCCCTCACCCCCAATCTATAGTGGATTAGGTTGATCAGGGATTGGTGGGGAAAAAAAAGAACAGTGAGGAGGAAGGTGCAATCTTAGAAGGTCATACATTCATTCTATAATAAAGATTGAAGGTTCTTTTGGTAGGGGGTAGGGACTGCTGAAGAATTTGAAAGAACAGAAGGATAGAATCAGATTTGCCACTTGGATAAAGCACCTTGGAAACAGTTTGGGGAATGGATGGGTGGCCCCAAGTGGGGATATGAGGCTGGAATCAGAGAGACTTGGTCCAGAGGCCCTTGAAGTAGTAAGCCACGGTGGCACAGTGGGTTGGGACAGAAGAGGGAGGCAGACAGACCCAATAAGATTGTGTCAACTGTCTACAGGTAGCATTGCTTGTGGTCACTTCAGTGCTGACAATGGATGACTTGACCTATTCCTTTGTGGGAAACTAAAATTTAGTGGTTGATGCTATTTATTAAGTGAAAAAAAAAGAAAACCCAGAATCATCATGTGTTTTCATCCCAACTATGTTAGTGTCATTCTGAGGAATTCAGATGTTTCCATCCCAATGATGTATGTTTCCTTCTAAGGAATTCGGGAAATTCTAGGTCCACAACCTTGGTTACTCTTGCCCATTTGCAGAGTTCCCTGGGTTGTGCAAGCAACCAGCTAAATTACTTCAATCCATTTCTTCATTGTATTTGTGCTCCAAACAAGTGGAGTGGCATCTCTTTTCTGATTCGCTCAGGACCGGGGCAGAGAGCAAGAGATAAAGGTAGCTCACATTCTCCATAGTATCAAGGGGAGGTCTTTAAGCATGTGTCTAGGGGTCCTGAGTTGTGAACACTTGACCCTTCTATAGAAGTTGTGGGATGTGGTCTGTTACCTTCCAGAATTCGCCATATTACCGTGGCGTTGCAGGGAGTCCTGCCACTTTCCATGGGGTGGGGTGCCCAACATTGGTTAATGGTCCCCTGGGGAACCAGCCAGGCTGGCTTGTGGTTTGCCAGGGGGATACCTTCTTGGAGTCCAGGGGTCAGGTAAAGCCTTGCTACCAGGTGTGATGGAATCTATTTCACACAGAAGGCCAATAGGTGGCAGAGCAATCTTTCCTACGTGCCAGAGTGAAAATGTATGCTGAAACCACCAGTCTCAGAACTCCGTTGCTAAGCTTTAATGATAAGACACTGAATCACTCATAACTAGACAATTCCAAAATTTTACACACTTATATAATTATATATGTTAATGCTAAATGTTGTGCAAAACGATTCCAATTCATTAAGACTTTAAACCGTAGAACAATTACCCAAAAATATTTATAGACACAATTTGTTTACTTGAATCTTATCTTCTGGTGGCTATAAACTTTTTTTTTCTCATTTTATGGGATATTTCCTCTTTTTATTTTTGGTGTGCAGACACAAAGGTGAAAACAATGCACATTATAAGCCATTTAAAACAATTATCCTTTGTTGATTGGAAAGCAGAATATCTCCAGGGAGGGTTTATCTATGTGATTTCAAAAAGTCAAGCACCTAATAACAAATGTATGTAACAAATGCATAAGACATACGAACATCTTGGAATCTGAGAAATGGAAAGATTTGCCTTTTTGAAAAATCAGACTTTCACTCTTGAAATGGAAATTAAGATACTGATTAAAAATCCTCCCCATTATTATTCTAACTATATGCATTTTGCTAATTTTGTTTGTCTGTTTGTTTTGCTTCCCTGCATTAAAAAGTCAGTATTTAGAGCTAATTCAGGAACACCCAAATGGGAAGGTCTTAGAAATAGTCAAAGACGTCTCCATGGCTGTTATATATCAGGAATTATCCTGCCTTTAATATAAAATGGTCTCTGGGGTTTTGTCTGCCTTGGATACACACCTGTGTGCTTCTGTCAGAATCTCATCTTTGCTTTTATTCCCTATTATTCAATTCTGAGCACGGTTTCCAGTGAGCTCAGTGAGGCATAGAAAACCTCAACCACCAGGGCTAATAATATTCGATGTAATATTCCTAAAAATCAAAATTAATGCAGAAAAACCCATGATGAGCAAAATATCAAAAGTCTGAATAGTAACAGTGCTATCCTGAGGCCTGTTCCAGCCGGAGGCAAAGGAAACATCAGGGATCCTGAATCCTGTCTTTATTGAAACGTTTGGTTATTTTGTTCATCATGATTTTTGGCATTAATTTTGACTTTTTAGAATATGGCAGTCAAAGCTTACTTATCTTCATTCCTGCATTTTTGGTGTGTCCCATTGAACTTGTGTCCCGGGCTAGTGCCTCACTCTGCTCAGCCTAATCTTGAGGTTGCTGGTCATCATGGTGTTTATGAAACATCTAACAGCCCTTATCAGGTACAGGATTGTGACCATAACCTGAAAGGAAAACACACGGAACTGTAAATTATGAGCAAGGATATCCAGCAAATTGCTGATGTTTCCCAAGATCAGTTCAATTTTTAAATATCTATATCGCATTCTTAAATACTTTCCTTTGTTTCTTCTTCTTCTTCTTAGTCTGTCTGTTGGGTAACTCAGCTGTGTTTCAGTAAGATGCTTGGCTATTTCTGAAAGCATCTCCTTTCCTAAGGTCTTCAGAGCCCAAATCACCCTGTTGCTTCAATCAGGCTTCTAACTGAAGAAATTGCCATGAACTGGAACTTTTAATTTTAACCCATCTGAGTATCTAAGCAACAAATTAAATCCAAATCTCTGTATAGATTCCTCTGAACGCCTGCCCAGTGGTGCAGGCGACAGGGTCGCCAGTGACATCTTTTGCCCCAAGGAGCACCCTTTTCTCCAGGAAGTTTTGTTCTATATCTCCCTCCTGATACCCACAAAAGCAAAATCTTATTCTAATAAAGCCAACCAATGGAGTTACTCTCTGCTCTATCGCCCCCTAGAAAGCGGTCACATAGCCTGTGTAAGCTAGCTAGCTAGCTATGAACCATCTCAACACTTTGCTATGGAATTTGCTTTGAAGCTTGCCCAGGAAACATTCTGCTATGAATGCCAATAAGTGTCTTTTAAAGAGCAAAGCGAACTTACTCATTCTCTTCTACTCCCTTTCCTCTCTACAGGCCCAACAAGTCCACCAGCCCCAGAAAAGCAGAAACTCGGGGAGTGGGGCAGGCATGAGCCAGAGCCCCAGGCCATGTAACCATGTGCTGCTATCCAGTTTTCAGAGTTCACATGCCAAAGAAGGAGGACAGACGCCCTTGCGAGGAAAGGCACCCTTGCCTTCACAGTTGTGCCTTCGCTTATAAACAGCAAGGAAGGAAAAGCCAGGTGTGAATACAGATCGGAAAAGTACAAGTTTGAGGTCCTGTGTCCTCAGACCGACGTTGAGAGGGTAAGGAGACAAACAAAGCATCAATTAGAAAAAGCACAATCCTTTGGGAACATTCTGTGAACCGGTGATTTAAGACCCACTCAGGTCAGTGACATCTCCATGAATTTATTTATGGGACCACAGAGCCATCAGTGGTATTTAGGATGGGTATTTTTGAAACCAGTCAGATTTTAAAAAGATTTAAGTGAAAGCACATCAAAGAAAAAAGAGATTAGAATCAGATGCTCTTTCTTAAGAATTTTAATTTTACAGTGAAACACAGAAGAAAAGGAGACTTTCTGCTTAGAATCAGGCTTTAAGGGTGCCTGGGTGGCTCAGAGGGTTAAGCCTCTGCCTTCGGCTCAGGTCATGATCTCAGGGCCTTGGGATTGAACCTCACATTGGGCTCTCTGCTCAGCAGGCAGCCTGCTTCCCCCTCTTTCTCTGCCTGCCTCTCTGCCTATTTGTGATCTCTCTCTCTGTGAAATAAATAAATAAAATCTTAAAAAAAAAAAAAGAATCAGGCTTTAGGTATCCAAATGTTATTATTTTCTATAACAATTCTTTCTCTGAAAATTCCAGACAGAAAATGTCATTCTTACTATGTCAATTCCCAATTAGTTTGCTATTTTTGAAAGAAATAACAGAATGTTTTTACTTTTATGATTATTTTATAGCTTGCATTTTTTTAAAAAAATTATATTTTCCTCATCATTAAGCAATTCTGGAGAATGAGAACAAAACAAAATTGAATATTGAATAATTTAGTTGAGTTGTTTTTCTTCTTCCAAACATGTTTAAACTCATGTTGGGAAAAAAAAATTGGATGACTTACTTTGTAAGGATGTAAATGTATATCCTGTCTTTTCCTGAATACACAAGAAAACTGGGTTAAGCCATATTTTCTTTAAAATTATTCTTGGCAACTCTTTGGGAAAATCTGTTAGCTTGTCAAGATAAATTTTACAAGCAGTATCCCAGGTTATGGAAACCATTGCAAAATATCTGAGAGATAAAGGACCTTTGCAGAACTAGGGTTACAAATGTGTTTATGTATTTTATATATATTTTGGTACAGGCAGTACTCAAAATATTTGGATGTTGGGTAAGCTAGAGACAGCTTTCATTATTTTGTTTTATTTTTTAAGTAAGAGATACTGTAGCGAAGGAGGATTTATAGATTTAAGGGGGAACCTGGCGAAAACGAATGCTTGCTTATTCTCTGAGAAATGAATTCTCTGCTCTTTCGAGACTATTTTCTGTGGACGACTGTCTAGTGTGTTGTTTGTGTTCCCAAATGTTTATTGAGTGTTATAATGAGGGCAAGACCTCACATTAACAAAACGAGTCAGTCGGACACTATGATTTTGAATCTATCACATTGGCCATAAAGCCTTTTGTCTTTTGCTCTATCTGAATATGCCTGTGAATGTGCATGCTTTTCTTTCTTTCTTTCTTTCTTTCTTTCTTTCTTTCTTTCTTTCTTTCTTTCTTTCTTTCTTTCCTTCTTTCCTTCTTTCCTTCTTTCCTTCTTTCCTTCTTTCCTTCCTTCTTTCTTTCTTTCTTTCTTTCTTTCTTTCTTTCTTTCTTTCTTTCTTTCTTTCTCTTTCTTCCTTCCTTCCTTCCTTCCTTCCATCCTTCCTTCCTTCCTTCCTTCCTTCCTTCCTTCCCTTCCCTTCCCTTCCCTTCCCTTCCCTTGTCTTTTCTTTTCTTTTCTTTTCTTTTCTTTTCTTTTCTTTTCTTTTCCTTTCTTTTCAATTTCTATGGGTTTTCAAGTGCTCACCTCTGGTTACTCCATCTGATACCCCGACATCTGCCTTCCCTCTACTCTTGACAAAGGTTGATGTTTCCAGACTTCTGGAAAGAAAGGCCACATAAAGGAAATATCGATCACCCACCATGCTATTCTTTTTGTTGGATTATAACTCATAGAGGCTTGGGATATCCTAAATTGAACACATAAACCTTAGGGCCAGACAAGGCTGAATTCAAACCCCACAGCCCACTCACTGGCTGTGAACTTACCGCTAAGTTATCACCCACCCTGAACTCTTTGCTTTTCTGTCTCATTCTGTCTTTTCAAGCTCCTGTAAGAACCCAAGTGAGATCATGTGTGCGAGTGCTGAACATGGTGTCAATACACTGGGGTGTCCCATAAAGGATATTAGGTTGTGTTGCTGCCGTTATTGTCATTATTACTGCTAATATTATTGATAAATTGCAGGGTCCCATGTAGGAGCAAGATCAGGCAAGGGACTAGAGAAGCAAGGGAGAGGCCAAGTGGTTTGGGGGAGGAGGGTTATGGGCATAGAGATTAGAAAGCTAAGTAAGGGGCACCTGAGTGACTCAGTTGGTTAAGCGACTGCTTTCGGCTCAGGTCAGGATCCTGGAGACCCAGGATGGAGGCTGCTCAGTGGGAGGCCAGCTTCTCCCTCTCTCAGTCCCTCTGCTTGTGTTCCCTCTCTCTGTCAAATAAATAAATAAAATCTAAAAAAAAAAAAAAGAAGAAGAAAAGGAAAGAAAGCTAAGCAAGAACCAGCTGGTTGAGCTGGTCAAGACTCTACCTGGACCACAGCCCAAGGGAATGAAATGGATTTTCCAAGAGGAAATTCAGTTCGTATTCTTATCAGACCGTGGCCTGATGAGATAACCCAGTTGACAGGATGGGGTGAGGGGCAGCAATAAAATGATGCCATGATTTGTGATGGTCAGGGGTGCCACACTGGAAAGTGAAAAAGGTACAGTTGGGAGGATCCCTATGACGTAGACTCAAGCATCTCAGGCCTCCCCTGCTTCAAGTTAACCCTGTTCCCAGCTTCCACCCCTGCTGCCTTCCCTGGGGCCTCTAGTAGCTGGGTCAGGCCCAGGTGACTGCTCCCCATCCCAATAAAAGCTTTCTCCCCTTTGGCCTTCTCACTCCTGTGCTTGGTTTGGCTGGTGTTCTTGGCCTCCTATTTTGGTTTTGCCCTCCACTGACCATGCTATTCTGTTTGTTCTATTTGAGTCTGCTCCATGCGCCATGGGGCTTGGGTAAAAACCTGAAAGTTTCTCTGGCCAGTCTCATGAGGTCTGCTCTGCTGACCTGACCCACTCTCCTCTTTTCACGGTCTGTAGCTCTCTTCCCTTCCTATCTTTTAAATCTCAAGAAGATTCATAGAACTTAGGCTACTTTTCATCCTTCTAACTTGCACTGACTTTGCTAGTACCCTTTCTCCACGAGTCAGGGAGACTCTATACTTATTTGATGGAGAAGTTATTTTTGAAGTTTTGAAAAATTTTGAAGCAAAAAAGATTACTTTTTATTTGAAGGATACTTTGCATTCTTTTTAATTAATTAGAACTAATTTTGAATAGTGCTGAGGTTAGAGATCTGAAAGGAATGTCTTTGGCCATAACCAAAGAAATAGAATGATCCAGTATTCTTATTACTCATTTATTTTTTGTCGTCTTTTTTCTCTTTTTAGAAATTGTGATAACACATGCATGACATACTGTTCGTTATTTTAGCCATTTGTAAGTATGTAACTTATGGCATAAAATACATTCACAATGCCATACCTGCTAATTATGCTCCCAATTTTTCATCATACCCTACACAAATTCTGCTCTCCCTTCTCCCACATCCCTCCCCCAGTCCTTGCTAACCTCTATTTATTCATTGTTTTTAACCATTACGAACCCAACTGAGCTAGCTAACCCTCTGTATTCATATCTTTTTTTTTAAGATGTTATTTATATACTGATTTGAGAGAGATAGAGAGTGAGCTGAGGGACAGGAACAGAAGGAGAGAGACAAGCAGACTCTGTTGAACACTGAGCCTGACGTGGGACTTGATCTCATGATGTTGAGATCATGAACAGTGTGGAAATCAAGAGTTGGACGCTTAACTTACTGAGCCACCCAGACACGCTGCATTTTTTAAAAATTCTTCATTTAAATTCAATTTAGTTAACATATACTGTGTTACGAGTTACAAGGGTAGAACTCAGTGATGCATCGGTTGCATACAACGCCCAGCGCTCTCTCGATCAAGTGCCCTCCTTAATGCCCTGCATTCATTTTTATTGCCACATAACAGATAATCACAAAGTGACTAAAACACCACAAATTTATTAGCTCACCGTTTTTGCAGATTAGAAGTCCAAGTGTGGTGTGCTGGGGCTCTCTGCTGGGAGTGTCTCAGGCTACAGTGAAGATGCTAGATGTTCTCACGTGTGGCTCAAGGACCTCCTCCAAGCTTGCTGCCAGTGGAACTCATTTCCTTGTGGTTCATGACTGAGACCCTCATTTTCTTAGTACATGTTGGCATCCTCAGCTGTGAAGAACTACTGGCTGTTCTCTGCCATCAGGCCTGTGGTGATTGACAGCATGGAAGATGTTGCTTCTTCCAAGCCAACAGGAGCCTATCCTCAACTTCTTCCTCAGGGATCAGACAGAGAAATAGTCTCTTTTAAAGACCTCACCTGATGATGTCAGTCTCACCCTAGATAACCCCACTCCCTTTTGCCGTATAAGAGGACACAATGCCAGGACTGATATCTCATTATATTCACAGGTTATATGGGGCATGCATACCAAAGGAGGATATTTTGGGGACAAAGATAGAACTCTGCCACCCAGCAGAGCCAGGAGTTCAAATGCTCTGTAATAGTTCTTTCTGTGCTTAATTTCTACCAAAGTATTTCTGGTATTCTGCTTTTAAAGGCTGTGCAGGTTGGATACAGGGCCTGGAATGGAAGTGTTCAGCCCTAATTCATGTGAACTTGATCAGATCCTCTCGTTTTCTAGATTATTTAACCTAGATTATTTAATTATTTAATTGAGGGTTCCTCAGTGGGATCCAAGGGCTGTGGATCTCTGATAGATGGACAATCACATATTCACTCAACAAACATTCCCTGGGAGGGCTGTGACTACTGGTAGTTCTGCATATCTTTCCAGGAGATCCCCTTAGCCATTCGTGTGTGTTTGTGTGTGTGCATATTTACTTAATGCCTAGTGCACACCAGACATTGTGCAGGTGCTGAGAAAATATCAACTACAGATCAGCTAAAATTCCAGACTTCTTTTTTTTTTTTTAATTCCTGCCTTCTTGAAGCTGCCATTGGGAAACAGAAAGTAATGCATCATACATATATAAAATCTAGAACATGCCAGTGTATGGTGAATGCCCTGAATAAGAACTGTTAGGGTAAAGCTGCATGGGAATGCTGGGTGGTGAGGTGGGAGTAGGCATGTAATTTTCAAGGGTGGTCTTTAGTAATACAAAAGGTCCTAGGAATACCAGCCAATGATATTCTGAAGTTATTTCATGAAAATATAATTATTAACAGGGAGAAGTTTTTATCAAACATGCACCTACACGGAATGATGGGCAGCGCGCTGTTGAAAGGGATTGTGTGTCTGTGGTCCCGCTCACAAATAGCCAAGTGTTCCATTCTCTTGGAACCACCGTGGGCAATAACAGAATAATGATGAAATGCTCTGATCCTAGACATGGGGACAACCAGCTCTCTGTAAACTTTCAAAAGGATGTGAAGTATTTTTGAGCAACCGCCTACTCTCACTGGGACCTCATCAGCTTTAGCAAGGTCCCTGGGATGGGCACAGAGTCAGGGAACAGGAGAGCCAGAGTGACTTCCTGCCGGCCTCCTTCAGATGTTTTAGGCACTAGTTCACGAAACTGTAGTTCTAACAAGTAGGTTGACTTATCAAGGTCACCCATCCTCAGTCCTCTGGACTCCTCATGTGGTGCTCATCCTATTATATCTTCAGCCAGGTCCTCAAGGCCTCCTTCTACTCCCATACACACCCACCAGTGGCCAGCAGGGGCTCTCTCTAGCCTGGAAATGCCCAAGGGAAGGGACCATACCCTAGTTGAGGCTGGATTCACTTTCTAGGGTGACCATAGTGAAATACCACAAACTGAGTAGCTTTAAGCCTCAGAAATGTATTGCCTGGGAGCCAGAAACCCAAGATCAAGGTGTGGGCAGGGTTGCTTCTTTCTGAGCTGTAAGGGAGAATCTCCTCCATGATGCCTCCAGAGTTTCTGGTGGTTTTTCTGGCAAATTTTGGCATTCCTTGCTGTATCTCTTCCTTTATCTTCACTTAATATTCTTCCTATATGCATGTCTGTGTCCAAGTTTCCCCCTTTCTATAAGGACACTAGTCATTTTGGATTGGGGTCCACCCTAAGACCTTGCCTTAACTAATTACACCTGCAAAGGCCCGATTTCCAAATAAAATCACATTATGATATCTTGAGGGTATTAATAAATGAATTTTGTCAGGATACAACTGAGCCCATAACAGATGTTATGGTCCTAGTACATAACCTAGAAGTGGTACCTAATACAAATATGATAGGTAAGATGAAGAGTGTACCTCATCTCCCCCAGATTCTACCAGATTTCCATGATCTTCTCCCTAATGATCTACC
Organism: Spilogale gracilis; assembly: GCA_004023965.1. Classification (NCBI taxonomy): domain Eukaryota; kingdom Metazoa; phylum Chordata; class Mammalia; order Carnivora; family Mephitidae; genus Spilogale; species Spilogale gracilis. Next base: position 25,104 of record PITA01001693.1, on the reverse strand, counting down.
TTCTTTATCTCTTGGCACCTCTCAGGCCACTGTCTCTCTGTCAGCCATGGGATCTAGTCTAGGGATATGTACCAATGAAAGAGGACTAAATCCCCAGAGGTAGTTCCCAAAGGAAAGTTTGATTGGTAGGCTTTCTGACCCTAGGAGGAAAGGCCTGCTCTCATGTGGCTATTTTAAAGGTGGTCTCTGAGATGACATAAAGTAAGGCTGGACTTACTTATGATTCTCTCTTCTCCACAAATTCCAAACTCTGGCGGTCTACCAGTGAAGCATTTTGGCCAGATTTCTCCATACATGTTGTTTGAGTGAAATTTCACCATAAATATTTCATAGATGCAGAAGTGCAGGGAAATCCTAAGATGTCCATTTCAAGGCTTAGCCTGATTTCAGTACTTCCATGAAGCCTTGAAGAATTTTTTCAATCAAGAGGAAAGTCTTCCTTCTCTGAATCCCTATAGTGCTTACTGCCTCCAGCATGCACAAGTGTGTTGTCCTAGAATTGATTATATCATAACTGTTGGCCAAGAGATTGAATACAGAAGCAGATGATTGGGGTAGCCCAGAGATGGCTTTATGTCACTAACAGAGTAAGTTTACAAGTTCAGGTATGCTGGGAAATTCCTCCTCTGTTTTAAATAATTCATTCTACCTCAGTAGAATTCCCTTTACTGAAATCCCAGAAATTCCCTTTAGTGAAGGAAGATGATACATATCACATGATCAAGATAAGGTATTTACTTCAGTTTATACTAAGATGTGAGTGACTGATATAACATCCTCATCCAAGGTTTGTTGTTTTGTTTTGTTTTTAGGCAAGGTTTTGATAAAAGAAAAGAGAATAAGGCAATGCAGAAGTTGCATGCAGGGAGGAGAGAAGAGGTAGCAAGTTGCAAGCATGCAGGGAGGAGAGAAGAGGTAGCAGGGAAAGTGAACCATGGCATGAGAAAAGATATAGAAGAAGGCGGGAGGAGCCACTGGAGATTAATTTGACTTACTCTATAATTTTGCCTGTAGCTATGTCTGGAAGAGAAAAGATGTGAAACGCTCTTGTTCCCTTGGTTCCCAAGAGAATCATTCTATTCCTTCACTATCAGGCTTTTCTGTCTTTTCTTTTCAATACAGAGATTTTCTTTACGAAGGAATGTGAATGCCTAGACCATAAGGAGTATGCTAGAAGCTGAAAATTTTACCCTTCAACTTGATCCTATACTCAAATTGAGAAAATCTTACACGTACCCACCTAATAAGAGAAAGTCCTAACCTAAGTGTTAGCAAGTTTGTGAAATAACCATAAGAAAAGTAAATCTGTTTATCAGAACCTCTCTGGGAAGCAGTGAGTTTAGTAAGTTTTATGGTAATTAGGAATCACGTAAAGAGCCTCAGGAAAACTCTCTGATAGATGGATGTCCCCTGTCTTCTGTAATTTAAAACATGTCCCATCAAGCCAGTAAATGTACTAGTGCAAGCTGAAAATCCAATGAGCTCCATCGAGAGGGAAGTTCATTATATCCAACCAACTGATCGTTCAGTTAGGCTTTGATGAGAGATATGCCTCAAATTATGTCTAAGTATTCATTCTAAAGCATGCCAGAAAGTTTGAGGGGAAAGCTCAGCCACAGACAAGCGAAAGACCTGTCTTACATCTATAAGGCAGAACTTAAGCCCAGTTATTGGAACATGCACGCATTCATAGTCTTAAAAAAAAAAGAAAAAAGAAAAAAGGGTCAGCCAGGAAGAAATGCCAGACACTCTGCTGGCTTGGCTCTCCCTGACGTATGTTCATTCATGGGCACAGAGCCGAGACAGGGCTGTTCTCAGCCCAAGCCAGACTTAATGCTTCGTTACCTTGCCTACCTCAACACAGGATGTAATGCTGAGCATTGAGCAGTAATAGCTGGCAATAGAAATCGACATAAATTACTGTATGTTTAAGTACTTGGGTGTTTTTCCGGCATGTGTTCACAGTCTGTATTCTGAAAATAATTTGGTAGGGTACTTAACAAACCATAGATCTTTGATCTTAAGTCAATTGAATCTAGTAAATATTTTTTTATCATGATGGTCAATTTCTGTACAGAATACAAAATACAAGGGAAACAAAGCTGCTATTTTCCTTATTGAGCTTGTGTCTTTTCCAGTAACTGGGAGTTGGGAATGAAAAGAAGAACAAAAGACCACTTTTCTTTGTATTTGTTAAGCAGTTATGTTACATGTAGTGTTCCTTATAGTAGATGATACGATCATTTTACACTTGCCTGTATACTTTGACTCTTATAATTATTATAAAATTATGTCAGTTGGAAAATGCTATTAAGATTCTTTTTAAAAATCTTAAAATTTATTATTTATTTATTTATTTATCTATTTATTTATTTATTTTAGAGAGAGAAATAGCATGGAGGGAGGAGCAAAGGGAGAGGGAGAGAGAGAATCTGAAGCAGGCTTCGTGCCCAGCACAGAGCCCAACTTGGGGCTGGATTTCATGACCCTGAGATCAGGACCTGAGCTGAAATTAAGCGTTGGATGCCTAACTTACCACCCAGATGCCCCAAGATTTTTTCCTTTTTAAAACCACTTTTTTTTTTCCACTGATAAGTTTCTTTTATTGTTACTAAAATTTGTTTTCCAGTGTTTCAAGATTCATTCCCCATTCCCCACACCCAGTGCTCCACGCTTTAGGTGTCCCCAGTACCCACCACCAGGCTCTCCCATCCCTCCACCCTCCTCCCTCCAAGTCCCTCAGTTTGTTTCTGTGTCCAAAGTCTCTGTTGTTTCGTTTCCCTCCCTAGATTACCCTACTTCCCATTTGCTTTCCTTCTGCCACTGTCCTCCAGTTTGCCCCTCATGCACCGCAAGTAAGTGAGACCATGCGATACTTGACTTTCTCTTCTTGGCTTATTTCACTCAGCATAATCTCTTCCAGTCCAGTCCATGTTGCTACAAAAGTTGGGTATTCATCCT
>PITA01001693.1:0-22043 GCA_004023965.1 Spilogale gracilis | reverse complement strand
TTCCATTGTAAGAGGTGTGATTGACATACAGACAGCTGTGCACATTTAATGTCTATAATGTGATGAATTTGGTGATAATTACACAACTCTGAGATCATCACACTTTCTGCCATAAACATATCTTTCACCCCCAAAGGTTCATATTATCCTTATTATTATTATTACGGTTTTTCTTTTTCTTTTTAAAAATATTTTATTTATTTATTTAATGAAGAGAAAACACAAACAGGGGTAATGAGAGAGGGAGAGGCAGACTTCCCACTGAGCATGGAGCCTGATGCAGGGTTTGATCCTGGGACTCCAGGACCATGACCCAAGCCAAAGGCAAATGCTTAATGACTGAGATGCCCAGGTGCCCCATCACTATTTTTCTAATAAGAACACTTACCATATACTGTGTGGGCTGTCACCAATCCACTTAGCAAATCTTTAGGTATACAACAGTATTACGTATAGGTTCCATGCTGTAGATAGATCTTGAGGACTTCTTGTACCTCTGAAGAAGTGGCACCCTTTGACTAATAAAATTTGATGGTTTAAAATTTCAAAAGTGAACTTATGCATATTACAAAGGCTACTCTAGCTAGAAAGGAAGGAGGGAAGAAATCAGAATGTGATGTGGAAGGAATAGAAGATTTTAAGCACATAATTTATAGCTCCGAAGGTAATAAGCATTGACTGACTGATCAAAGCAAAACTCTACTGCATCTGGCATGACATTTTGCCTTTTTCTGTCTATTCACAATGTCTTTAGAAAGTGTTGAAAATTTTGACAAAAATCACACACTGTTGAATCTATGCTTTCACTTTGATCTACCTTCTTTTCGCCAAATAAAATGTGCCAAATTTAATTTTTCAATGAATTTCAGTGCAATTTGATTTGAAGTTACAGGATGGTGTGAACATACTGGATGGAAATTCGTGTTTCATAGACTCCACCATGCCAAATAAATTGTTTCTGTGCAAATTTGTCCATTTGATTGTTAACTGAGTGCCTTCAATGGTGGTGAGTGATTTTAGGATAATTTGTATACTGATAAAGTGTGTGTGCATGTGTGTGTGTGGATGTGTACACTTAGTTATTCTGAAATTTGGCAAGAAAAGAAGATTTTAAAAAATATTTTGAGTTGTCATATTTTTATTGTTATGCTGAATGGAGACATTATAATTTACAGTTAAAAATTGACATAATTCTGAATATTAGAATTTAAGCAATATGAAAGGACATTGGCCAATCCCCTCAACCCCAGAAAATGGATCTGAAACCTCAAGCTGTCTGTTGTTTGGATAGAGTCATAACATTAGTGATCTCCTGCTGGAACTCCATGTCCAGTGCGCAGGCACCATCTTTTCTGATGCCAATTAGTACAAGCTCAGATTACTAAAATATATCATAGTATTCCAGGAAATCTGGGATCTTTCTGAGAAGCAATGTCCTCCAATATCTGTTCTCAAGTCCTCTCAGTGGTTCACTCTCCTGATCTGGTGGGGAGGAAGAGGAACATTTTCCCTGGACCTCACCTCATAAAGTGGCTCAACTTTGGAGCTTTAGCAATGTCTTTAATTGGTGAGATATTATACTTGTATGTACATATTAAGACATTAATTTGTTTAACAAAAATTTAAAAATATGCCACAATACAGACACCATGTTTTAATATTTCATTTACTGGAATACTCAAGAATAGAAATGGCTGATGTCTGTCAATGTTGAGAGTTCCTGTTAATATTTATGACTCAAAGAACTCATGTTTTCCTTCTTTCCTTTAGAATTTTTTAGAAGAAATAATTTGTTTTTGCTAGCTGAAAAGTGTGATTGAATCCTGAGTTTATCTCCTACTGTTCAAATTCCACAAATTCTTCAAGAAATTTTGTCTTGATTTCCTGAGATAGGAGCCACTGTGAACTTTTTCACCACTCAAGATACTAAAACTTTGTGTTTTAGTTTTCTGTGTTTGTATCTTATCTCCCCCTTCTTTCCTTATCCATAAATGGTAAGACTGTCTCACTTATTTTTCTTTATTGCCCAGAGGAGAAACTTGGTGTTGATGAGGTATCTAGTCTAATCTCTTGTGTTGTGGACTCCCTAAATTCATATCTTGAAATCCTAACCTGCAATGTGGTGGTTTTAGGAGGGTGAGGTCTCTTGGAGTTAGTTAGGTCATGAGGGTGGAGCCATCATGAATAGGATTAACACCTTTATAAGAAGAGACATCAGAGAGTTCATCCTCTGTGCTCTCTGTGATGGAAGGATACAATGAGAATATAGCTATCTGCAAACCAGAAAGCAGGCTTTCACCAGACACCAAATATTCTGGCCCCTTGATCTTGGACTTCCCAGCTTCCAGAACCATGAGAAATGCATGCTTGTTTTCTAAGCCACCTACTATATGGTAATTTGCTATAGTAGCCTGAGCTGAGACACCTTGATATACATATGGAGAAGAGTAGGGAGAGGTTAGGGGATGGAAATTGGAGCTTAATTTTGAATGGCTATGAGGTTTGGGTTTTATTCCAAAGAGAATGAGGACCATCAAGAAATGTTGGCTAAGAAGGAATGTCATGAGTAGATCACACCTCTGGAAACTTAGTATGATCGATTCACAGGTGACAGATTGAAGGGAGACCTTTATAACATTTCAGAGAGCTAGGAATATTCATTTGATCTTTTTGGTAGTTGAAAGAAGGGTAAAAACTGGCATTATAATGAGAGTGGTATTGATTTGGAATTGGCTTTCAATTGACTGGATCACAGAACTACATCAAAAATGACCTTGAGGATCAGACTACCCAGCCATCCCTTGTCCCTGAATCTCCTTGAAATACAGGTGGCAGGTGGTGAACCAAGATCTGATGCCCTAATGGCAATCTCACTACCTTCCAATGCATCTGTCACCACTTTGGGACAATATGAATCTTTTTCCATAGAGTAAACCAGAAATCTTCTGCATCATACCCAGCCATGGGTCCTGGTTCTTCCCTCTGGGATAGTGCTAAATCAACCCACATGATTGTTCTTCAGTTATTTGAAGATAGCTATACTGTCCTTTCATGGTGAACCTTTACTAGTTTCTAATCCATTCCTTTGTCATATCATGTTTCTTTACTATCGTGGTTGTTTTCCCCTGGATGACCTCCAGTTTGTTTGGGTTCCACATCAAGTACAGTATTAGGACTTACTTTAGCAGATATTCTTGGATCAGGACCAAAGCTGCAAACTCATGAGAAACTGGGGAAAAAGAAACAAGTCACACAGCCATATGTGTAGAGAGACTGAAAGGCACTGAGCCCAAGGACACTGTGGTTGGCAGCTTCTAAGATGGCTTCCACTGATCCTTACTCCCTGGTCTTCATATCTTTGTGGAATCACCTCCCTGTAAGTGTACACTAGACATGGTGATTTGCTTCAAATAAGCAGAATGTGGTGAAAGTAATGGGATGCAACTTCTGAGATTAGATTTTAACAGAGTGACTTGTCTTACTTGTTCTCTGTCTGGTCCTTCTCACTTGTTCACTCTGAAGAAACAACCCATTCACAGTGAGCTGCCCATTAGAGAGGCTAGTGTGGCAAAGGGCTGTGGGTAGCCTTTCTCCAGCAGCCTGAAAGAAGCTGAAACCTTCTGTCCAAGAGCCCAGGAGAAGTCAAATCTTGCCAACAGTCATGTGAGTGAACTTGGAAGTTTATCTTTCACTGCTCATGTTTGACTTAGAGGATGTGTGATAAAAACAATTTAAGTTATTAGTTTTTTGGGAAATTTGTTATGCATCAATAGATAACTAAAAGAAACATCTTTTATTTGTCCCTAACCCAGAATAATAGAGATGGAGATGTTCGGGCACCTGGGCTGCTCAGTTGGTTATGTGTCTGCCTTTGATTCAGGTCATAATCTCAGAGTCCTAGGATCAAGACCCTTGTGGAGTTCCACATTGGGATCCCTGTCCAGTGAGGAGTCTGCTTCTCCCTCTCACTCTCCCCCTCCACACGACTCTTGCATAGGTGCTTTCTCTCTCTCTCAAATAAATAAATAAAATCCTTGAAAAAAAAAGGTAGATATGGAGATGAGGTTATATTTTGCAGCTTATATGGGGGTTTTGAAGCAGAATGGAAGAATGCCTGGGGTCACACACTGTGGATGGTAGAGGATTTTGGACATCCACAGAAATGCCACAATGCCAACAAGTAACAAGGAAGGAAGGAGGAAAGTGTAGTCTTGATTGTTCACTAGATCACGTGAAACTCCCCAGAAACCTCCATGTTATGAGCGATTCATACTTACTCCATGAAAGGGATCATTTTTAGGAAGTGAATTAATTTGCTAGGACTTCTGTACAAAGTACCATGCACTGAGCAGCTTACACAACAGAAATTTATTGTCTCCTAATTCTGGAGGCTGGAAAACCCTATTTTGGTATGATCTCATCCTAACTAATTACATCTGCAATGGCCCTATTTCCAAATAAGGTCACATTCTGAGGTACTGGGGACTAGTATTTCAATATATGAATTTTGGGGAGACATAATTCAACCCAGAACAGGGAGGGGGAGAAGTAAATGATACCTGGGAAAAATGAATGGGAGGTCTGAGGTATCAGTGATGATTCTTAGAAAGAGATTTAAAGCAGATATGATAGCATAATTTGAATTGATAAAGTCGAATGGAAGCTAGGATGTTCTGTAGTCTTGTCCAAATGATGAAGTAATTTCACACTTTAAAAAGGTCTTTAAAAATATTAACAAGGTCTCTAAGTGGTTCTTATGTAACATAGCAAGTTTGGGTAATGTTGATGTAAAGGAAAACTCTTCTTCATGGAAGACTGATTGAAGAAACAGAGCTAGGGAGTATAAGTGAGAAATCTAATTGTGTTCAAATATGAATCACTCTCACGTGGAAAGAGGGTCATATTTGTGCTGAAATCCTTCTAGTTTTTGAAGCAGACCCAAGAGGTGGAAGGCTCCATGACAGTAGATTATAGTTTAATAAAAAGAAATTACTTTCTTTTCAGAAGAAAATACTTGATGACTCATCTAAATTTTCCAAAATAGTTTCAACTCTTCATAAATAAGATGCATTTCTACTGGTCACTGAGTGTCCTACACTAGGGATGACCAGTAAAGGCAAAGTGATAACTTGGTGAGAATGTTGCATGTGAACAGATGTTCCTCACCAGTCTGAAATGGCTGTGCTTCTACCTCTGATTGTGTACTTTGCTAAAGCATGGTAGAGGAAATGAAAAGAGAGTCTGACTTAGTCTCTTTGGAAGAAACTGTTTTGCTTCTAGTACTATCTACTGTTCGAGTTCTCAAAAACTATCTGCAGAGGGGCGCCTGGGTGGCTCAGTTGGTTGAGCCACTGCCTTCGGCTCAGGTCATGATCCTGGAGACCTGGGATCGAGCCCCACATCGGGCCCCCTGCTCGGCGGGAAGCCTGCTTCTCCCTCTCTCAGTCCCTCTGCTTGTGTTCCCTCTCTAACTGTGTTTCTCTCTGTCAAATAAATAAATAAAATCTTAAAAAAAAAACCAAAACTATCTGCAGAACAGTTGATTATTGAGTCATGTTAGAAATGGTCATTTTGTCAGGACTGATCCTGTTCCTCTTTGTAATTCAGACATGTATTGTTCATTAGTCTCAGATCCCCCCTGCTATTCTCTATAGTTCCTTAGAGATTGATGACTCAGTCACCATGCTTGCCAAATGTCCCATCCAAGAGTTGGATTCACAGGCATAACAGACTTGGGAAATGACCCAATGTAGTGGTTAACTCCTTGGCTTTCAGATCTCGCAATGTACAAAGTTTGGCTTGAACATTTTATAGTTGAGTGCTATGAGGATCCTGAATAGTGTCAGTTCCCTCAGTTGTAAACCTAACATTCTAATTTGGGGAGTGACTGTAAGGAGTCCATGAGAATGCATATGGCACACAGTGGGTTCTCCAAGAAGGCCAACTCTCCCATCAGTAGTCAGGCATCAGCTTCATCATCTCACAAAGTCTATGTAGGCAAACCAGCTTCTCAATAAAAGAGATGGCTGCCTCATAGGAACTGAGGTAGTTCTAATTTCTTCCATTGTTTGTGACACACACTGACCTCTTTGTCAGTGCAACATGATACTAAAATCTGCCCCCTCCTTTTTGTCTTTGGGAATTTTTAAAAGACTCAGTAGGCTTTGGGACTTCAGAATTTCCAATAATTTCATTACAAGCTGGTGCTACTGGTCATGAGCCCATCTTTTCTTCTGCTGTCCAGGTGTCAGAGTTTCCCCAGCTTGCTGGGATATCCCCTGGACAGTCCTTCTCATCTCTGTAGACATTGTTACTTGATTTTCCTCTTGAAGGATATTTCAGTTTGTCATTAGAACTTGATTTTTAAAAGATATCCTTCCTTCTTGCAATTATACCCTTTCTTTTGTTATATTTGAAAAAAAGATTCCCACCTACTATAGTTTTTGGAACACTGTATGTCAAATGAAATTTTGTTTTCCTTAATTCTTTTAATGGCCATTATATCCTCTAAAATAAAATTTTCTTCCGATATTTCCTTTCTTGTTATTCCAACCAGTTGCTTGGATGCAGGATAATCATGCTCTGTATCTCTTTGTGAGATGAAATTAACTTTGGGAGTAAATAAGAAAGAGTTGGAGATGGTGTTCAGTTTTATAGCCTAGGGTTTGGGAATTGGTTATGGTTTTTACAGGAAGAAAGGAGAGTGGAATAGGCTTTATAAAGAAGAAAGGAAAAAGATGTGTTTTACTTTTAATATGTTAGATTTTATGTGTTAGTGGGATATGCTTGTGTATCATGATCTGTTCACCAGATAGTTTATGGTGCAGGCTGACCTGGTGCTCCACATTGTGAATGACCCACAGACAAGACAGGGAAAAGGGGAGTCCTGTTTATGAGGAAATCACAGGGAAAATAGTGTAGGAGACATAGAGATCTCCTCACATCAGACTCCTGGAGACCACCTCAATCTGGGTGGGGGAGAATTGGATCCACTAAAGACAGAAGAGAAACCATCACAGATAAGAGCAGAATAAGATGAGTGTTTCACCACAGAATAGAAGCAAAGGAACATTTGAACAGTTTAAACAATTTTGAAAAGATGGTGAAGAGAGGTTAAAGAAGGTAAAAATTGAAAAAGTTTCTTAGATTGGACCCCTCATAATAACACCACTAAGACCCCCAACATCTAACTCTACTGATTATGAGATAGGACCACAATGGCATTAAGCACTTGCTTCCTTTAATCAGTACAGTATCTATACAAGACATTGGATTTGTTAAAACCTGACTTTAAGATCTTCAGGAAGAAGACATTATATAAATGAGTTAAGATTCAATTGCATTAGTCCTTAGAAGAATTGAGGTTCCAAGTCTTTGTAGCAGGAGTTCCTTAACATTTAATGTGTACAGAAAACTTCTCTTTCGTGTAGGGCTGAAGAACAGATTATAAAAGTCAAGGACACTTTTGGTAATGGGGAAATAATAGCAGGGGGCAACAAATACTTTTTCAAGAAATTTGGCAGGGATAAGGACAGAGAAGACAAGCATAAGCATATGGTTGAGAGAATTTTAGTTTTAGTTTCTGAGGATGGGAAAGACAGGATATAGGCTGAAGAGTTGGAGTTGGCAGACAATTAAGAGAGAAGGTAAGATTTTGTAAACACCTTATCTGGACAGTTGTGGTAAAATGAGTGTTACTAAGGTGGATGCAACGATAAATTAAAATATAAAAAACAAACAAAGGAAATCAAAACAAAAATCCAAGTTGTTACTAGGGAGGTCAGGAACAGGTGTCATGGGGCATGGCAAAGGAAAGACACAAAGACAGGAGAGGAGAGAAGATGAGACTCACTTTAGAAGAGAAGGTGGAGAGGGTAAGTGGAAAGAGCTCAGTAGAGGCTGCTCCAGGTAAAAGAAGGTGAATGAAAATGTACAGTGTGGACTTCAACTCCTGGTGGCTCAGAGCTGCTGATTAGCCTTTGCTGGATCCAGTTTCTACAAAAAACTGTGTCATCAGGTATGACATTTCTGACTTGCCCTTCTATAATGTGAAGACTGGAGGGGGGGTGGTACTTGTGTCTTAGTATGTTTATTGGGCTACTGGGCATGCTGTAAGGTGCCTGACTTTGCACTCTGCTTGGTGGTATTTTATGGAATAGCAGAGGTCAAACCAATTTCAATTTCAAATATTAACATAACTAGAAGTTCCTTGTGTCTTAATTAGAGGTCATCAACTTCTCTGTAAAGTGCTCCCTGTCAGGACTGCCTGTGGGTAATTTCGGGGAGTTCAGTGAAGCTTAAAATGATAGATTTGATAGTCAGATTTTTTTTTTTTTGTAAGTCAGAATGTTTTGTTCTTCAGCAAATAATAGGCAGCCCAGACTCCAATTAGAGCAGTATTCAAATAATTTTAGATTTGCATATTTGAATTGGCCGTCTTTGGGAAGGAGAGGCCAGGCCATGCAGCTCCCCAATTATTTAGAGCAATTAGAGGAGATAATCAGACACTTCGGAGGTCTCATTAGCAGGCATGTTGCCTGCTCCGACATCTCGGAAGATCACAGCAGCAACCAGGGCTGGCCGCCCACACTCCCCTTCTGGAGAGTTCTGCAGACAGTGACTCACTTTGAGTGAAACAAAGGTAGCTATTTTCACAACCTAATTTTACTTTCCCTCTGAAAGTCATTCATTACTGCCATTTCTCTAAAATATACATTGTAAATACCAATGTCTTTTTCTACTTCAAAGTTCTCTAAATTTTGTTTTAGTTCTAAACCCATCATCATCTCGGTACTTAATACCAGGCCACAGTAATTTCCCAGCAATAAAACTCAGTGCTTAGAAAACTAACTTTTGGGAAACGAGATATCCAGCATTCTAAGTTTTGGTGCATTCAACTCTAATCCTTTTTACTGATGATAAACACCTTAAGAACAGAGCCGAGTTTTGGTAGGAAAAATCCTCCAGTTGACAGAAGGATGGTCTTAGCTCTCTGTTTATTATTGTACTTGGTAAGACAATTTCCAAATTAGGGATTTCCTCTACATTGACACCCAAGCATCCTGTACTGGCAGAACCTGCAAGTCACCCTCCAACTGCTGAGCAGAGTCAGGAGGATGGTTTTCCTTTCCCTAAATCCTGCTGCACCAAGCAGAGGTCTTTCTCTATCCTTGTGACGTCAGAATATGCCTGCATTCCAGAATCCAGATTTAAAATTGGGTTAAAGTAGCCACTCTCTGCATTTTCAGGGTTCTAATTTAATTTCCATTTTAAGCATAGGTAAAGTGGAGAGAGAGCTGGCTTTGATTGGAAGGTGTAGTACTTACTAATTTATTAACAGTGACACATGGCCTCCCTACCCATAATTTCTTTGACTCCAAACATGGCAGTCATCATACTCATTACTTGACTTTTCTGCTGCATTCAGTTGCCCTAAGATCCAAATGAGATGATGTTCATAAAACAATGATTATTTTACACCCCTTTTCACATGTGCAGGGAATTCCTTCTGTTTCCAAAATTCTACAAAAGGTGAAATTCATGGTGACACTGCTTAGTGGTTCAGAGTGTGGGTTCTGAGCCAGACTGCTTGGATGCAAATTCTTGCTGAATTCTCAGCTCACTATCTGTGTGGCCTTGGGATGCTATATGAGCCCTCGCATCCTCAGCATTCTCCTGGGTAGTGGGATAATAATGGGATCTTCATTATAGGGTTTTTTGTTTGTTTGTTTGTTTGTTTTTTTATGGGGTTCTTCTTTTTTTTTTCACTTTCAGATCATTTATTGGGGTCAAACTTTTTTAAAAATAATAATTTATTTTATTTTTTAAGTATTCCAAGATTCATTGTTTATGCACAACATCCAGTGCTCTGTAATACTCACCACCAGGTTCACCCATCTCCCCACTCCCTCCCTTCCAAAACCCTCAGTTTGTTTCTCAGAGTCCAAAGTCTCTCATGCTTCTTCTTCCTCTCTGATTTACCCCAGTTCACATTTCCTTTCCTTTTCCTAATATCCTCCATGTTACTCCTTTTGCTCCACAAGTAAGTGAAACCATATGATAATTGACTTTCTCTGTTTGGCTTCTTTCTTTTCTTTTCTTTTTTTTTTTTTAAAGATTTTATTTATTTGACAGAGAGAAACACAGCCAGAGAGGGAACACAAGCAGGGGGAGTGAGAAAGAGAGAAGCAGGCTTCCTGCTGAGCAGGCAGCCCGATGTGGGACTCGATCCCGGGTCTCCGGGATCATGACCTGAGTTGAAGGCAGTCACTTAACCTACTGAGCCACCCAGGCGCCCTGCTTGGTTTATTTCACTCAGCATAATCTCCTTCAATCTGGTCCATGTTGCTACAAAAGTTGGGTTTTCATCCTTTCTGATAGAGGTGTAGTATTCCATTGTATATATTGTATCATATCTTCTTTATCCATTCATCTGTTGAAAGGCACCTTGGCTCTTTCCACAGTTTGGCGATTGTGGCCATTGCTACAATGAACATTGGGGTACATATGGCCCTTCTTTTTACTACATCTGTATCTTTGGGGTAAATACTCAGTGGTGCAATTGCAGGGTCATATGGTAACTCCATTTTTAATTTTTTAAAGAATCTCCACACTGTTTTCCAAAGTAGCTGCCCTAACTTGCATTCCCACAAACAGTGTAAGAGGGTTCCCCTTTCTCCACAGTCTCTCCAACACTTGTTGTTTTCTGTCCTGTTAACTTTGGCCATTCTGACTGGTGTAAGGTAATATCTCAATGTGGTTTTGATTTGAATTTCCCTGATAGCTAGTGATGATGAACAATTTTTCATGTGTCTGTTAGCCATTTGTATGTCTTCTATGGAGAAGTGCCTCTTCATGTCTCCTGCCCATTTTTTAATATGATCATGGTTTTTTTTTGGTTTTTGAGTTTGGAGTTCTTTATAGGTCTTGGATTTCAGCCCTTTGTCTGTAGTGTCATTTGCAAATATTATCTCTCATTCCGTGGGTTGCCTCTTTGTTTTATTGACTGTTTCCTTTGCAGTGCAGAAGCTTCTTATTTTGATGAAGTCCCAAAAGTTTATTTTTTATTTTGTTTTCTTTGCCTTTGGAGACCTATCTTGAAAGAAATTGCTGTGGAATAACCTCAGACCTATCCAGAAAGGGCTGGAAAGACATATTCAGGGCACTAAATGAAAAGAATATGCAACCAAGGATACTTTATCCATCAAGGCTCACATTCAAAATGGATGGAGAGATAAAGATCTTCTAATCTTCTAGGACTGGCAAGGTCATTATAGGGTTTTATATGAGGATCCAGAGAATAAGATATACAGAGCCAAGCCTACCATGTATAAGAAATACTAGTATCAGTTAAACTTCAAAAAAAACACATGTAATATGTGTTTAATCAATAGAGATATTTCTTAAACTAAATAGGAAACAATTGGCTAGTTAGTTGACAACTGTTGGGGGTAAACCATCCTTGATTATTACCCATGAAAAATAATTAAGCATTCAACCAAACATTTCCCTACTTCTGCAGATCTTTATAGTGAGATTCTGTCTGTCTTTCATTCCTTTAAGAATGGTTGTGATTTCATTTCTATATTTTTGTTGCAGATATTTTGATCAATTAAAAAGAACTCAGTAGCCTATGTTAAACTTTGAAGAAACAAACATTCAGTCCAAAGCTATAAGTTTTTTTTTGTTGTTGTTACTGAAAGCATGGCTTATTAAATTACTGAAAGGTCTCTCTTTTCTAATCAATAGCTCCTAAACCATTGTTTTCTTCCAGAATGGCATAATCTAGCCTGTCCTACCACCAGGCCCATTATAAGAATTGACTCTGATACCAGATGTTTTGTGATCAGGAATGGGATTACACAGGGACTGTGAGGTGGTGGTCTTATTTTGGGTCTACTCTGGGTGCAAACACAGCCATGGATTTTCATCAAAAAACTGATGCCCAAGTTAAAAGATACAGCAGGTTCTCTCTGCTTCTTTGTGAGTGCTAAAAGTCTCATGGAAAATGACCATGGACTGCTAGCAGTACCAAATAGTCACCTCTGTCCTAAAGGAGAGATCACAGTATTGCCAATGGGCTGGTGAGTGCCCTCAAAGGAAAGGGAAAGTGTGCTCCAGAAGGGCTAGATCCTTGTCTATTGCATGACTCCATTCTATGCTCAGGATTATGGTAAAGGACAATAGATGTATCTGCTATGTATTGCCCTGGTCTTCTGGCCCCATGATGAGCTTTTTCTTGCCCACTGTAATTAACTTGCCGTCATTCCTTCTCAACCATGGGGTCGCTCTTGTTTTCTCTGTCACCCCTCCCTCCCAAACCCATCCAACATATCCAAAAGGAAAGAGTTTCTGCAGTGTAGGGGACACTTTGAAGAGCAAATTCCAGGAGTCCCTAGGACTCAGTCTCTGACAAATAATACAGTTGCTAATATTAGGCAGGCAGCTCCTATAATATCACTTTAATTAAGCTAGATTTCAATATACTAATTGCAACTTTCAAAGGTTTTCATGGAGATTTAACTGCTCATGATAACAACAGAAATCTGATTTTAAGGAATGTGTTCTTTTGGAAGAAATTCTAGGGCTTTCTAAAATTTAAAAAGCATTATAAAAGTTATCAACTTTTAAATCCATAAGTGCTCTGGCCTTTTGTTGTTTCTTTTTACTTGTCTGCCTCTAGCTCTTGCACTGCCCTGCTTTCATTTCCTTCTAGGAAAGACTTCTAAAAGCCATATTTGGCAACCTGGCAGCAGAGACCATCCAAATTTGTATGAAGTGGATATGAATGAGGACACAGCATCTGGAATCCTAAATGCATGAGTTCCAGCAGCCAATGGGGAAAATATGTAGCAAGAGTTCTATAAATTGATCACCTTTTCATATTTACAATATTGGGCAGTGAGAGCGAGCTCCATGATTAGTGTTCATGTTCTTCTCACTTTCGTTTTTATGGGTCCTTATGTAGACCCTGTGTTTCACTCACAACCTCCCAAATGTTTTCACCTTGGAAGGCAGAACTAGCTTACCACAAAATGCCTTATGAACCCTTTACTTCCAAATCTCACTCAGTGGTTTTGTACATGGTAAAAATGAGAAATTCATTGTCAAATGTTGAAGATGTGTCTTTATTGGCATAAATGGTCAGAGTAGTAATAATTGCAAGCACATCACAGGAGACACCAGGGCCATGAGAAAGTCACAGAGGAAGCTCAGAAATCATTTGTGCTGCTCACCACATCTCAAAGGAGGAACAGAAGATTGGACTGTTAGCCACGGAAACACAGCAGGCTGGAGAGGGCAGGGGACCAGGGGGCAGAGCTGGGATTCTGCTTGTTCCAGTCTGAGCTCTCCCAACTTTGCTCTGCAGAAATGTATGCCTGTTTCCTATTTCCAGAGCTGCACATCTGAATGAGTTTTGTCACATTTGTAAGTAATGCCAAGATCAGTGTTTAATCCATTGTATTTATTTATTTATTCATTTATTTATTTACTTATTTATTTTTAAAGAATTTTATTCATTTATTTGGCAGAGAGAGGGAGAGAGAGAGAAAGAGAGCATACAAACAGGGGGAGAAGCAGGCAGAGGGAAAAAGAGAAACAGGCTCCCTACTGAGCAGGGAGCCCTATGTAGGGCTCCATCCCAGGGCCCTGGGATCATGACTTGAGCTGAAGGCAGATCCTTAACTGACCGAGCCATCCATGCATGCCCATTTAATTACTATTTTAAAAATAACAAGAAGTAGGAATTTAAGATGTGTGTTGCAGAGAGGGAAGCCCTTTTAAGGAGATATCTATTAAACAGAATCATGAGAAGGACCTTAAGGAATAAATGAGTGAATTTCACATGAATAAAACTATCCCACATGGTAGAATTATATTTTAAATTTAATATATTTGGAGCCTCTTTGACATCAGCCATATCAACTTTTTTCAAGACAAGTCTTTAAAAGCAATGGAAACAAAAGCAAAAATGAACTATTGGGACTCTATCAAGATGAAAAGTTTCTTTTTTAATATTTATTTATTTATTTACCTGACAGAGAGAGAGAGAAAGAGAGAGAGCACAAGAAAGGGATCTGCAGGGAGAGGGAGATGCAGGCTCCCTGCTGAGCAAGGAGCCCAACAAGGGGCTCAATCTCAGGACTCTGGGATCATGACTCAAGCTGAAGGCAGGTCGTTAACCAACTGAGCCACTCAGGCATCCTGACAAAAAGCTTCTGCACAGCAAAGGAAACAGTTGACAAAATTAAGAAGCAATCCAGAGAATAGAAGAAGATATTTGCAAATGATATCACAGATAAAGAGCTGGTATCCAAGATCTGTAAAGAATTTGTCAAACACAACAACCCCAAAACAAATAGTCCAGTCAAGAAATGGACAGAAGACATAAACACACACTTCTCCAAAGAAGACATACAAATGACTAACAGACACATGAAAAAATGTCCAACATCACTAGCCATCAGGGAAATAGATATAAAAAACACAACGAGACACCAGCTTACACCAGTTAGAATGGCAAAAATTAACAAGATAGGAAGCAACATATATTGGTGAGGATGTGGAGAAAGGGGAAGGGATTTTCTTACACTGTTGATGGGAATGTAAACTGGTAAAGCCACATTGGAAAACAGTATGGAGTTTCCTTAAGATGTTAAAAATAGAGCTACCCTACAACCCAGCAATTACACTGCTGGGTATTTATCCCAAAGACACAGATGTAGTGAAAAGAAGGGGCACACATACCCCAATGTTCATAGGAGCAATGTTCACAATAGCCAAACTATGGGATGAGCTGGGGTGTTCTTCAACAGATGAATGGATAAAGAAGATGTAGTCAGTATATACAATGGAATATTACTCAGCCATTAGAAAAGATGAATACCTACCATTTTCATTGACATGGATGGAACTGGAGGGGATTATTCTAAGTGAAATAAGTCAAGCAGAGAAAGAAAATTACTATGTGATTTCAGTCATATGTGAAACATAAGGAATAGCTCAGAGGACCACAGGGGAAGGGAGGGAAAACTGAATGGGAAGAAATCAGAGAGGGAGACAAACCATGAGAGACTCTGGATGCTGGGAAATAAATTGAGGGTTACGGAAGGGAGGTATTAAGGAGGGTACGTGTAGTGATGAGCATGGGTTGTTCTATGCAACTAATGAATCACTGACTACTACATCAGAAACTAACGATGTACTATATGTTGGATAATTGAACATAATAATAAAAAATTAATATCTTTGTAACTCAACTATAGTTTAAGCCACTGATTGTAATTGTAAGTAAATATTACTTCTGACCTTCAATGGGCTTAGTTAGATAAATTTGTTACACTGTGCTAGGTCTCATGCTTTTATTAAAAAATGAATCTTACTTCTGATAAAATTAAATATTCATATCCCTATTTATAAAATGAATATAGTTCACGACTTTTCACTACTATTTATTATTTTATAATGGTAAAACCAAAACAATAAAATAAATAAATGCTAAAAATATGGGCATCCCAAACCTGATTTCCTTGTTTTTCAGGAAATCTGTTGTTTATAAAATGTGGTCTTTCTCTCTCTCTTTTCTTTTGTTTTAAAGATTTTATTTATTTATTTGACAGAGGGAAACACGGCTAGAGAGGGAACACAAGCAGGGGGAGTGAGAGAGGGAGAAGCAAACTTCCCAACAAGCAGGAAGCCTGATGCGGGGCTTGATCCAGGGTCTCTGGGATCATGACCTGAGCCAAAGGCAGTCGTTTAACCAACTGAGCCACCCAGGCACCCCAAAATGTGGTCTCTTAAATAACTTTTCTTTTGTAACCACTCTGAAATTCAGTGTTAACCTTTCAGGATTCAGCTTTCATCCTTCACACTGAAGTCGACTGCTAGAAGTTTCATAGTAATTCCAACTGCATTCATCAACAAAAAAATATTTATTCACAAAATAGAAATTGTTGGAAAAATATGTAAATTGAGCAGCATTAGAATGGGCTGATGGGGGCTGAAATGTACACCATGTGTAAAGAAATTTGAAGTTAGAAGCAAGTGTTGGAGAAGTCCTTGGTGGAGTACATAGGAAAATAAAACTAGAACTAATATAATATACCTCAATAATACCATTTCTGGGTATTTATTCAAAAGAATTAAAATCAGAACCTTGAAGTGAGATCTGTACTCCTATGTTCAGTTTAGCACTATTCCCATAGCTAAGATATAGGAACAATCTAAATATCCCTTAGTGGATGAATGGATAAGAAATAGGTGGTACAATGAAATACCACCTTGAGGGCGCCTGGGTGGCTCAGTGGGTTAAACCTCTGCCTTCGGCTCAGGTCATGATCTCAGGGTCCTAAGATCGAGGCCCGTATCAGGCTCTCTGCTCAGCAGGGAGCCTGCTTCCCCCCTCTCTCTCTGCTTGCCTCTCTGCCTACTTGTGATCTCTCCTTAAATAAAATTTAATTTTATTTATTTAAATAAATAAAATCTTTTTTTAAAGTTTAGACTTTTGGAACACTGGGGAAAAATTTTAAGTAACAATAAAAAATAAAAAAAAATAAAGATTAGACTTTTTTTTTTAAAGATTTTATTTATTTGACAGAGAGAAACATAGCCAGAGAGGGAACACAAGCAGGGGGAGTGAAAGAGGGAGAAGCAGGCTTCCTGCCGAGCAGGGAGCCCGATGTGGGACTTGATCCCAGGTCTCTGGGATCATGACCTAAGCCGAAGGCAGTTGCTTTACCAACTGAGCCACCCAGGTGCCCCAAGATTAGACTTTTAAAGATTAGACAGTTAGACTGGCTAAAGTTAACAAGTCAAGAAACTACAGAAGTTGGTGAGGATCCTGAGAAAGGGGAACCTTCCTACACTGTTGGTGGGAATGCAAGCTGGTACAGCCACTCTGGAAAACAGTATGGAGTTTCCTCAAAAAGTTGAAAATAGAGTTACCCTACAACCCAGCAATTGCATATTTACCTCAAAGATAAAAATGTAGTGAAAAGAAGGGGCACATGCACCCAATGTTCATAGCAACAATGTCCATAATAGCCAAACTATGGAAAGAGCCCAGATGTCTATTGACAGATGGATGGATAAAGAAGCTGTGGTATATATATACAATGGAATATTATGCTGCTACAAAAAATGAAATCTTGCCATTTGCAACAACATGGATGGAAATAAGGGTGTTATCCTACACAAAATAAGTCAATCAGAGAAAGACAATTATATGAACTCATTGATACATGGGATTTAAGAAACAAAACAAAGGCTCATAGGGGAAGAGAGGAAAAAATAAAACAAGATAAAACAAGAAAGGGAGAGATAACCATAGGAGACTCATAATCATAGGAAACAATCTGAGATTTGCTGGAGAAGAAGCAGTTGGGGGATGCGGTAACTGGGGGATGGACATTAAGGAGAGCATGTGATGTAATGAGCACTGGGTGTTATATATGACTGAGGAATCACAGACGTGTATCTCTGAAACTAATAATACATTATATGTTAATTTAAAAAAGGAAAAGGTGGCATACATGCAGTGAAATATTATTCAGCCTTAAACATGAAGGAAATCTTATCATATGCAACAACATGGATGAACCTCGGGGACATTATGCTAGGTAAAATAAACCAGTCACAGAAGGACAGACATTACATGATTCCATGTATAAAAGGCAGAGAGAAGAATGGTGGTTGCCAGGAGTGGGGGCTGGGTGCAGTGTGGGAATGGGGAATGGTTCAAAGGGTATAAAGTTTCAGTTATTCAAGGTGTATAAGCTCTGGGGATCACTGTACAGCACAGTCCTGAGTTAACAGGAGTGGGTTGTGTGTTTAAACTTGGTTAGAGGGTAGATCTCATATTAAGTGAACTTACCACAAAAAATTTTTAAAAAGGAAGATATATGGAGTTTTCACCATATATCGGGCATGGATTAGATATAAGCAAGCCCCCGGAAATGCCAATAATACCTCTCTATTATAGATGTCACCTACAATAAAAAAGCTGAACCTCAGAAAGGCTTAGAACTTTGCTCCATATCATGGAACTAGAAGTGTTGGACTTCACTGTGATGTGAGCCCATGATAAGGTCCTCCCCAAAGATTAATTAAGTTCATCCTGTGCATCTTCTACCCAATCTCTCAAAGCTAGAAGCCACAGATTAGTGGTTCCCCGTCAAAGGCTATTCCCACTGAAAAGAGAAAGCTCTTAGGTCACTCCATACTGGACGAAATAAGACACAATTCACACAGGAAGTGTGGGGGCAGACATTGGCCTAGGGACAAGGAGGCACCCAGGAAGTGACAACACTGCCCAGACGTTTCAGTTTTCCCTTACATGGATATAGATTTGATTTTGTAGAATTTAGCTTTCCCAGAAGACAAGCAGCTATAATAGGAAGGGAAGCCTTCCCCCAATTCTAAAATAATTAGCAATCACCCCGATCAGGAGTTCTGAGGTGAGTTAATGTGTTCCTGTCATCTCTCTCCTAAATTTGTCTAGAATCAGAAGCCTCAACTGACTAGAAAAAGACTCCATTGACATTATATGGATTTCTCCCATTCCTTGTATAAATAGGCTTGATTCTTAGAACTTCCATATGGAACATAAGTGTTCAAAGGGAATATCATGAAGTTACTGCCTCTTCAAAATACTGTTCTGTTTTTGAAACTTGATAAACCTACCAAATAATGATTTGGTTATGTTTACCTATTTCTTTTTTATTGGTGAGTATCTAAAAGAAATCATTATTAAACCTAGCTCACTGATTGCTCTCACTAAGTGTGAAATAATAAATAATGCATTTCTACTTCAATTAATCTACTTAGACATCTCATAGGCCAAATGCTTTGGTGGAAATGTTCTAATCTACAGAATCAATCCACAGCATGATACTGCTTCTTGATATTTGGAGCGCCCTAGCAAAGAACTTTTAATTTCAGCCCTGAGATAATCGGATAATTTAGGTGGACCGTGTTCTGCCATTGCGCCCAAAGAAATTAGTGATATAAAGCATCATAATGAGAACTCACAAATCTACTTTAGGCAGAATTTGGAAAGAATCTGCCCTCTCACCCCTAAAATGATATTTTTAAAAATTTTCATATGCTTGTATATTTTTCAACTTAATATATTGGTCTACAAATACCAAAGACTTTTTTTTTTAAGTGGTGTATATATCATCTCATTACTGTGACGTTTATGAAAAGATCCAAAATCTACCAGTGTACAATATTGTTAAAAAATTATTAACAGAAAATCTGAGGATTCAAGATTACCCAAACCCATTTACATTATTTTAGCTGTTATTTTTATGCAATCCTTTTTGATTCTTCTTAAAAAAATTTTATGTATCTGAGAGACAGGGAGCATGAGAGAGGGAGGACAGAAGGAGAGGGAGATGCACATTCCCCAGTGAGCAAAGAGCCTGATGGTGTGGCTTGATCCCAGGGCCCTGAGATCAGGACCTGAGCTAAAGGCAGACAACTAAACTGACTGAGACACCTATGTACCCCTGATTCTTCTTTATTTATTTTATTTATTTGTCAGAGACAGAGAGAGAGAGAGTGCAGAAGAGGGAGCAGGAGGCAGAGGGAGAAGCAGGCTCCTCACTGAGCAAGAAGCCTGATGTGGGACTTAATCCCAGGACTCTGGGATCATTACCCAAGCCAAAGGCAGTTGCTTAACTGAACGAGGCATCCCTCGTTCTTTATATACATAAATATTTTATGTGGTTAAAATCATAGCATACATGTCATTTTCTAACCCTTTTTAATGATCATTATACTGAAAATGTTTCCTTGTGGCAAGAGGTTCTGTAATTATAAATTTTAATACTAATTACAAATGTTCTATGTAACCTAGCTACAAAATAAAGCATGATTTAACTCTCCCATTAATTTGGGAAATTCAGTTTGCTGCCATAATTTTATTATTAGAAATCATGCTGAAATGAACATCTCTGTGCATAATGTCCCCCTTTCTTTGGGAGTCAAGTGTCTAGAGATACACAGTCCAGTTGCCACATGCGAGCATATAGGCTCACCAGCGTCACCCCATGTTAAGACATACAGTATATACTGATAAAATCAACAGAATGTTACTACACTTTAAGTGTACATTTTGAATTACTAGTGAGATGGAGCTTTTTTCCAATGTCTGTGCTCATCAACTGAATTTCATCTTGTGCTTCTGCATACTATTTGGCTATGTATCCACATGGATCATTGCTTATCATTTTTAGGAGATTCCTTCCATATTTTGCAGAATTTGTAATCAAGTCTACTAGAGTACTAAAAGATTAAAGGCAATAAATTGAAAGTAAGGGCAGTTCGTGTACATTTCACATGCTGTTAATTTTGAGGAGCTAAAAACATCCATGCCTTTTGAAGTAAAACATGGAAAGTTCCCTGCAGACAGCAAGCACTGCCCTTCATTTATTCCAACTTTGCACAGAGCTCTTCCTGGAGAGTCCTCTATAAATTGTTGTGAAATTGGCTCAGGTGTCTTTTACCCTGTTCTTTCTGCTCTCTCTGTGCCTCCTCCCTGTCCAAATACCGCACTCTTGATCATCCTCGAGAACTTTACACATCTCTTTTTCTACGTAGACTTTGTGGGTGCTCATTTGTGCAGCTCCCTGTCTGCACAGGCCTCTGTGGTGGCTCCTAGGGTGGTGGATTTATTTATTTATACCTCGCCCCCCCTGGTGAACTATGAGACCCTGGGACAGGGCTGTGCATTTTCACCTCTGTATCTTAGTATATGGAATGGTGCCATCTGCTACGATTAGGTTAGGCTAGTATCCATTGGGCGGTCAAAAAATGCTTGCAGGTACTCAATGAATGCTGAAGGGATTGTATTTCATATCAAGATTACTTCCATATTCTCATCACAGTACCTTCTTTCTAGGGGCTAAAGCAATTCTTTAGTTATAAAGATTCTAGAGCCAGACCCTTCCTCAGACTTTCCAGTGGATGCTAGCACTCCCTCCGCTTACGATTCCAGGATTATACATCTCCTTGTGCGCTCTCCAGGTGTGACCCAGGCTCTATTCCACTAGACATGATGGACTACTGATAGTATGAAAGCTAAGCTTTGTATTTTGTACTTTGTATCTCTGTTGTTTTGCCACACCTGCTTTTTCAGAAAGTTTTGCTCATCCTTGCACACCACTGTTAGTCTCATAAAATAATGCCACTGTGCTTGGACCACTTGGGAATATTTATACACATTGCATGTAATAGCTTTGGGAAGGAAAGATACACATGTCCATGCCCCTCTGAGAAAACCAAGTTTAGAAATTCAAACACAGTCATTCTTTGCCCCCCAAATAAGCACATTTGTCAGATCCAATTAGACACTAAGAAGAATAGAGTCCAGTGTGTTGGTGCAAGGCCTGAGGGAAGTTCATAAGATTCTCGAAGGCTAAGTTTTTCCATTCTGTTATTTGGCGAAGAACAGTCTGAATGCTTTGAAAGAAATTAAATTATTATTGTTTATATTTTTTTGATGTCATGATGGTTGGTAGGATAATTGTTTTTGGATAGGATTTTTTTTTTTTACTTTAAATTTATTTTACTTTTTTCAGGGTTCCAAGATTCATTGCCCATGGCCCACATCCAGTGCTCCATGCAATAGGTGCCCTCAGTACCCACCACCAGGCTTTCTCATCCTCCCACACCCTCCCTCCAAGTCCCTCAGTTTGTTTCTGTGTCCAAAGTCTGTCATGTTTCATTTCTCTCCCTGAATTACCCTACTTCCCATTTACTTTCCTTCTCCTACTGTCCTCTACATTACCTCTATGCACCACAACAAGTAAGTGAAACCATGTGATACTTGACTTTTGCTACTTGGCTTATTTCACTCAGCATAATCTCTTCCAATCCAGTCCATGTTGCTACAAAAGATGGATATTCATCCTTTCTGATGGAGGTGTAGTATTCCATTGTATATATGTACCACATCTTTATCCATTCATCTGTTGAAGGGCACCTTGGCTCTTTCCACAGTTTGGCGATTGTGGCCATTGTTGCTATGAACATTGGGG